>JAAAWM010011905.1:0-112500 GCA_036873465.1 Thinopyrum obtusiflorum
TTGATCGTGCGCATTGCGTGTATGATTAGTGCACGGTCGAGTTGGGGGCGTCACACGAAGTCGGTGGAATCTCCTTGTCCGGTGGTTCTTGGCGCCGCCGCCCACGCTCTCTGGGCCCTTTGGAATCCACGGTGGCTGGCTACTCTGCCAAGGAGGAGATCACTATCTCCTCCGGTGATGAGAAGGACCAAGCGCCGCAGCAGCAGCCGCCGCCCCACCTTCTCTCGGAAGCCACTGTGACGAACGAAGATTTCATCCATCAGATCAAGATAATGAAGGAGCATTTGCTCTGTCACATGGGCCCATCGCCACCATTGCCGGTGCATGTCAAGGAGGAGCCGCCGTCCCCGCTGGCCCACCGCATGAAGCACGAGCCGGCGTCCCCGCTCTGGTCGATCAAGGACGAGCCCGCCTTGCCACAGCGCAACGGCGGCGTCCAGATCGGACACCACGTCAATGACGAGCCATCGTCGCCCCCGCACCACCGTACGCTGGGTCAAGGACGAGCGCTGTCGGTACTAAAACCGGCGGATCTCGGGTACTATGGATCTTGGAGTCAATAGGTAACAGGGAGCGTAGAGACAGCGTTTACCTAGGTTCGGGCCCTCTCGAAGAGGTAAAACCCTACGTCCTGCTTGATTGTATTGATGTATTGGTATGACAATTACAGAGTTGATCTACCTTGAGATCGGATGAACTAAACCCTAGGTGGGTAAGGCGATAATGGTTCTGGCCCCCTACAGACTAAACCCTCTGGTTTATATAGACACCAGGGGTACCTAGGGTTACATATGGTCAGTTGCTGCCAGGGGATAAACATGATGGTTACGCTAAACCTAACTTGGAGGATATGCTAAGTCGTCGAAGGTTTCCTTCTGGAGCCCGGGGTCACCTGTAGTCCGGCCTTCCTTTCATGAACTGAGAGCGGCCCATCAGTCCGGCCCATGAGAGACAGGCCGGCAGCCCGAGGACCCCTTAGTCCGGGACACCCTCAGTAGCCCCCGAACTAGTCTTCAAAGCTGAGGTATGTACCAAACATTAACGGCTTTGTGTACTAGTTCCATCCCTTCTGTGGTATTTGTGTTGAACCCGCAACCCCTCTGAGTTAAGTCCTTGAGGGTTACCCGGTTATTTCCGGCCATATGTTTTCTCGGATTATGCTTTGATTTCCGAAGTGTATGAGTAACTTAGCCACGAAGGCCAGTCATTCAAGTGTGAACAGTGACCCCATCTGACAACTTTTGCTGAAGGGTCATGACCTACCATAACCACAAGCCCGTTATGAAAACTCGATTCGCGGTTCGAGGCAGTTTCTCCATTGGCACGTCCCATCAACATGGAGATCGTGCCCTGTTTTTAAGGGATATGATTAATGATATGTGCTATCCCACGCGTGCATAATGGCGCGATTATATTAGGAAATGGCGAGGTCCGTGGCGCAGTAAAAGGACTCTTGGCCTTACAGTAGCCCATAAAAGGGAAGCGGCCATCATTTCCTTCGCACGCTCTCACTTCCTCCTGCGCTGTTGCTTTCCAATCCCATGAGCTCCAGCGCCCAGATCTGTTCTCCCCTCCAAGAACCTCTTCGGCCATTCCCTCAATCCGGCCATGGCCGGCTCTGGGTCTAAGGGCAAGTGGGAGGCCTCCATCGTCACCGAGAGCGCCATCCTCGAGCTAAAGAGCGTGGGTTACCTTCCCGCCGACGTCGCTCATCGTGCCCCAGAGGAGGGCCAGGTCATCCCCACGCCGAAGCCCGGCGTGAGGGTAGTGTTCCTCCCCCACTTCATTCGGGGGCTAGGTTTTCCCCTCCACCCCTTTGTCAGGGGCTTGATGTTTTTCTATGGGCTGGATTTCCATGATCTTGCCCCGAACTCTTTTCTGCACATCTCGGCCTTCATCATCATTTACGAGGCCTTTCTTTGGGTCCAGACACACTTTGGCTTGTGGTTGAAAGTGTTCAACATCAAGTCGAAGATCGTCGACGGCCAGCAGGCAGACTGCGGGGCCCCCCCCCCCCCCCCCCCCCCCCCCCCCCCCCCCCCCCCCCCCCCCCCCCCCCCCCCCCCCCCCCCCCCCCCCCCCCCCCCCCCCCCCCCCCCCCCCCCCCCCCCCCCCCCCCCCCCCCCCCCCCCCCCCCCCCCCCCCCCCCCCCCCCCCCCCCCCCCCCCCCCCCCCCCCCCCCCCCCCCCCCCCCCCCCCCCCCCCCCCCCCCCCCCCCCCCCCCCCCCCCCCCCCCCCCCCCCCCCCCCCCCCCCCCCCCCCCCCCCCCCCCCCCCCCCCCCCCCCCCCCCCCCCCCCCCCCCCCCCCCCCCCCCCCCCCCCCCCCCCCCCCCCCCCCCCCCCCCCCCCCCCCCCCCCCCCCCCCCCCCCCCCCCCCCCCCCCCCCCCCCCCCCCCCCCCCCCCCCCCCCCCCCCCCCCCCCCCCCCCCCCCCCCCCCCCCCCCCCCCCCCCCCCCCCCCCCCCCCCCCCCCCCCCCCCCCCCCCCCCCCCCCCCCCCCCCCCCCCCCCCCCCCCCCCCCCCCCCCCCCCCCCCCCCCCCCCCCCCCCCCCCCCCCCCCCCCCCCCCCCCCCCCCCCCCCCCCCCCCCCCCCCCCCCCCCCCCCCCCCCCCCCCCCCCCCCCCCCCCCCCCCCCCCCCCCCCCCCCCCCCCCCCCCCCCCCCCCCCCCCCCCCCCCCCCCCCCCCCCCCCCCCCCCCCCCCCCCCCCCCCCCCCCCCCCCCCCCCCCCCCCCCCCCCCCCCCCCCCCCCCCCCCCCCCCCCCCCCCCCCCCCCCCCCCCCCCCCCCCCCCCCCCCCCCCCCCCCCCCCCCCCCCCCCCCCCCCCCCCCCCCCCCCCCCCCCCCCCCCCCCCCCCCCCCCCCCCCCCCCCCCCCCCCCCCCCCCCCCCCCCCCCCCCCCCCCCCCCCCCCCCCCCCCCCCCCCCCCCCCCCCCCCCCCCCCCCCCCCCCCCCCCCCCCCCCCCCCCCCCCCCCCCCCCCCCCCCCCCCCCCCCCCCCCCCCCCCCCCCCCCCCCCCCCCCCCCCCCCCCCCCCCCCCCCCCCCCCCCCCCCCCCCCCCCCCCCCCCCCCCCCCCCCCCCCCCCCCCCCCCCCCCCCCCCCCCCCCCCCCCCCCCCCCCCCCCCCCCCCCCCCCCCCCCCCCCCCCCCCCCCCCCCCCCCCCCCCCCCCCCCCCCCCCCCCCCCCCCCCCCCCCCCCCCCCCCCCCCCCCCCCCCCCCCCCCCCCCCCCCCCCCCCCCCCCCCCCCCCCCCCCCCCCCCAGCCCAGAGACTCATGGGAAGATATCACAACACAACTCTAGACACAAAATAAAATAATACAAGCTTTATATTACAAGCCAGGGGCCTCGAGGGCTCAAATACATAAGTTCGAGTTACACAAGAGTCAGCGGAAGCATCAGTATCTGAGTACAGACATAATTAGACAAGTTTGCCTTAAGAAGGCTGAGCAAAACAACGACAACTAGATTGAAAAGGCGTAGGCCTCCTGCCTAGGAGCCTCCTAAACTACTCCTGGTCGTCGGTCTCCATGTAGTAGTAGGCTCCGTCGGGGTAGTAGTAGTCATCAACGGAATCAGCTGTCTCCGAGACTCCGTCATCTGATCGCAGCAATCGGGTAGGGGGGAAAGGTAGCAAAGCAACCGTGAGTACTCATCCAAAGTACTCACAAGACTTATATCAGATCTATGCTAAGTATGCATCGGTATTAAAGGAAAGGGGCTGTATCTGTGGACTATACTGCAGAAATGCCAGAATAGAGGGGAAGGCCTAGCCTATCGAAGACTAGCATCTTGCAGCGTCTTGCAGCATTAGAAGAGTGCAGATTAGTAGCATATAACAAAGTAATAAGTATGTAGTAGCAAAGCCCAGAGATCCTTCCTCGACTCCCTGCGAGAAAGCAATCCCGGAGCTAACATATTAATTAAAGTAACACAGGTATCCAGTTCTAGTTGTAGTAGATTGGGATACAACTCCGAGCGTCCTGTTACCATGGACATGGCTATTCAAATAGATAACTTCCCTGCAGGGGTGCACCAACTTACCCAACACGCTAGATTAACTCCGGTCGGACACACTTTTCCTGGTCATGCCCGGCCTCGGCTGATCGACACGCCGTAGTCCTACCTAGGCTCCGCAGAGAGGTCCCCGTCGGTCTACATCCTAAGCGCTCAGGGGTCTTGGGCCCATTGCCCTTTGCACTCCGGGTCATTGTGCGCAGGGTGGATCCAGGCACCACCTCTGTCCTGGATGGCGCCGATCCGACCCGGCCACAATGCTGAACTGGACGTCTGACAGAGCTTTCGGGTGAATTGTACGACGCCGAGTGCCCATACTTATCCCGCGTGGTGGTTAGTGTGAAAAAGGCCAGAGGCCTACTCAGATAGCATATCCAAACCATTAGTGTGTTGGGAGCACGCGGTGACGATCAGTGCTCCTGTCACCCCGTCTCGCGGACTTACGGCAAGGGCCAGGCCCATCCCTCTCTAGGGCGGTCTCTGCCTGCTCGGTCGTGTCGCGTAATTATCTCGCGGGTACCCTCCTGGTCAACCCGACTTATCCAGAGACTGTTGGGAACTCAGGTCCACCTCTACCGGGGTGGTACCGCCTGTCCCTTCCCAGTCCCGCGGTATCAGTAAAAAAGGGGCAACAATTAAGGTAACAGTGTGTCTATAACATCAAGGGGGAAATCCAAGGAATCACCCTCGATGGATTCCCACTCGATGTAACCGTCAAGGTGAACTTGGAGGAATCACCCTCAATGGGTTCACACTTGAGGTGTTGCACGACAGAGGCATCATCGGAGGTGGTGAAAGAGGAATCACCCTCGGTAACCCACAACCGACTAGCTACGCTACAGAGATATCATCAGGAGTGAGGTAGGAGGTATCACCCTCGGCACTCGATAGTAGCTCTGCAGAGTCATACAACTAAGGGGGTGTGTGGTGATGTGTCGATCTTTGCACATCGATCACACTGATCGAGTCATCCGGTAGCAAAGCATGGCAACACGGACAAGGGTGCGGGGTAACTGATGGATCACTAACCAGCCTATACTAAGCATATAGGACAACAGGTAAAGTATCAACAGCAGGTTACAAAATCAGGCTATGCATCAGAATAGGAGCAACCAAATACAGTAGCAAAAATCTAATGCAAGCATGGGAGAGAAAGAATGGGCAATATAGGAATGATCAAGGGGGTTTTGCTTGTCTGGAAGCTCTGCTAAAAGGGGCTGGGCGTCTGCGATGTAGTCGTACTCAGGAGTAGCGTCAATCTCGGAGTCTAACGGAGAGAAAGAGGGGGAAGAAACAATAAATACAAAGCAAACAAATGCAGCACAAATGCAATGGCACGGAAAGAGGTGTTGGTGACATGCTCTAATGCATCCCTAAGCATTTTAAAAGAAGAGGGAAAATATCTGGCAATATTTTCCTAGCTCTAGGTATTATTTGGTCAGATGATCCGGAGGGAAGGTTCCATGTTTGCAGTGATGGAGGGGTGTGGCAGGTATGTGGATGACATATTTGGAATCGTCTTATTTTTCTGATCATTTTTCATATACAAATTATTTTCATCCAAGTTACGGTTTAATTTCTACGAATTTCCAAAGTTTTAACTATATTCTGAAATTACTAGCTTATTTAATAATTTGAAATTTAAATAGTAAAAGGCAAAGTGTACCCAAAAGTGTACCCAACAGACCAGCACAGTGACTGACTGGTGGGGCCTGTTGACTAAGTCAACCGACCAGTCAGCTGAGGCTGACATATGGGGCCAGTCAACTGCTGACTCAGCAGTTGACTGGTCAATAGTTGACTGGTCAGTGGGTCCAGTGAGACCCGCGTGTCAGTGAGTTAATTAACTAACCATTCTTATTGGCTCTAACTAATCCGTGCGGGTCTGGTGTCAGAGGGGATTAGCGGGGGTTAATTAACGCCAATGATGCCACATCGTCGCGGTTAGCACCGGCTAACCGCCGGTGCTAAGCAGTGGCACTGAAGTTGCCCGTCCAGCCAACTCCGGCGGTCGTTCGATGTGCGGCTGGTACCATTGGCTCAGGCTCGATGCGGCGCATCATTTAGTGGTGGCAGCAGGCTTCGGGGTGGTCGGGAGTGAGCACAGCATCGGCAATGGCGGCGGCGGAGCTCGATGCTTGCTCGGGCGTGATGAGCTAGCGTGAATGCATGCGAGCTAAGAGGCTGGGTTGCCCCTGCGGAGCTCCAGGAGCACGCTGGTGCTTCCCATTCATGCGGAGGAGCTCGGGTGCGAGCGCTCGGATGACAATGGCAGACGACCGAGCCGGAGCTCGCGGGGGACGGAGGCTAGCCGAAGAAATTGAACAAAGGAAAAGGGGGAAATAAGCTGTGGCTCACAGCGGTGCTCGAGGTGGTCACGGGGAAGCCGAAGGAAGTCGGAGCGGTGCAGATCGAAGGGAGCAGTGGTGGCCGGCGTTGACGAAGACGGAGTCGATCGCGAGGAATGGCGGTGATCCGGGGCAGCTCCTTGCGCCAGGAGGAAGAGGGCGTCGCGGTGCTTCTCTTGGCGTGGTCCTCGATGGCGAGTAGGCGTCTGGTCGCGGCGGCGATGAGGGTGAAGGTGACCGCGTTGGCCGTGGGTTTGTTCTTCGTCCAAATCGACACAAGCGGCGTAGGGGGAAGGAAGGGGGAGGCTAGGGTTCGAAGGGGAGAGAGAGACGCCAGAGGGAGGTCCTTATCCCCTCGGGTTGCCTCCGGATGGACGACACGAGCTGGATCACCGGCGCGAACGAGCACGGCGTCGACACGGGCGCGGGAGCAGGTGGGAGATAGGTGAAGACGCGGGATGGGCTGGGCCGCTGCTATTCCATTTGGGCCGAAAGCACAGTAGGTTCTATCTATTTTGTACTCTGTAAAACAAATAGCCACTACTTTCTATTTAGTTTAGCTACCAAATGATTTTTGCTAAGAGTGAAACTTTGTACATAAACCATGCACAATATTACTAGATGGCACAAAAAGTTTGGGGCCAAAGGGAGTTGTCTAACCATTTTTAGAAATTGAAAAGGCCAATTTAATTGCTGCTGGACCACTAAATAAATTCCCAGGGGCAATTTGGGAATCCAAATGAGGTTGGTTTCAACATGACAAATACTTAGAGAATATTTGCCAAATTATGAACTATTTTTCAACCATGTTTGTGCAATTTCAAATTTCACTTGCAATTCGAATTGATTTCAGTGGTGGAATTTGAAATGAGATATGAATCCAAAGGTGATCAAGCATTGCAAACCAAAGTAGCTTAGCTTAATAATAAGGATCACTGTAGCTCATTTTCATAGGGGTGTTACAATTCTCCTCCACTACAAGAAATCTCGTCCCGAGATTTAAGAGGTGGAGTAAGGGGTATCTTCGGGAGAACGAACCTTTGCAAGGTTGATTATCTGGTGGATAACTCCGGGAATGTGGCAGCAAGTATCTCTCGAATTGAAACTTAAGAAAACATCGAGAGCAAAGTAAGAAGGTACATTAAGAAGTTTCAATCGGATAGACAATCATTCGATGCCTGAAACAGAGTGTGAAAGGGGTTCAGAGCAACGGGAATAAGTATTGCGTCTGAAAGCATAATAGATCATCTCCCGGAAGGTGGCTCGTGAATTACATACGAAGGCAAGCGCGAGGAATAACCTTGGAAACAGGGATGTACAGGGGAGTCAGGTTTCGATCATGTAGAATTGTGGAGAGTGTCGATCGAGAGTAGGGAGGACGATGACATCTTACACGGTCACGATAACAAGGTATGTCAGAAGATAGCTTGTCAGCTATGTCGGCAACATCGTCGGTACCAAGGGCGGGGGACGAGGAGAACCATTTTCCTGCTCGCAAGGCGAGGCAGAATAATAGGCAAAGTTCTTATCCACCGTCGGTTACCTGAATGCCAACAACAATAGTAACAAGGTGTTACCGAAAGAGTGGTACACCGAGGTGTTTGCATAAGCAGGGAATCATTACTGCTTATGTCATATAAATTACATGAAAGGTTAAACAGACGAATGGAAAGGAAAATGTGATTATACACAAGTATTAGGATATGAGTAAGTTGATTATACTTAGAGGCACAATCGGTCAAGATTTGATTGGCTGAAAACCAACACAACTCATGTCCGGAATGACGCCTGAGTCAGAAGTATGAATTCATAGTGATCAACTGAGGATTGCGTGCAATCACACACATGATGAATCAATAGGATTAGAATGGCAATCATAGAGGATCTCAATGATGATTGCCGAACATCTGGATTTTATCACAAGTGTAAATAGGCGACAAGGAATTTCAACGGCAGTAGGATCTATAGGCTTCTCGAAAAGTCAGAGAGTATGTCGGGGTATCTTGTAAAAACAAGAGCAACTGAGAATGAATGTATGAACGACAAGTGTATGTAGTTATCCATAGGGACTTATCGGTGGTAGGGAATTGCAAAGGCGGTGGGCACAAGGGTCTCGGGAAAACATCGAAGAGTATCTTCGGAATCTTCTGGTGAAGCAAGCAATCATCTGGAATGAGGGGGCTCTCCGGGAGGAAGTAGTTACGAGAACCTAGTGTTTGAGTTAGCAAAATCTTTTAACCCGAATAGAAGAGAGATCAGAGTCCCAGAGTAAAGAAGAGGAATAAAAGATCCTAATCCCAACCATTGGCGATGTGGGCCCATAAGCCACACAACATAGTTAGTAAAGTAGTTTTTCAAAGACTAGGCTCAACTTCGGCCAAGGAGTTGCAAAGGGGGCTACCTACAGGCAGTCGGCTCTGATACCAACTTGTGACACCCCCGACTCGACCGTGCAATAATCATACATGCAATGAGCATGATCAAGCCCAGAGACTCACGGGAAGATATCACAACACAACTCTAGACACAAAATAAAATAATACAAGCTTTATATTACAAGCCAGGGGCCTCAAGGGCTCGAATACATAAGCTCGATTTACACAAGAGTCAGCAGAAGCATCAGTATCTGAGTACAGACATAATTAGACAAGTTTGCCTTAAGAAGGCTGAGCAAAACAATGACAACTAGATCAAAAAGGCGCAGGCCTCCTGCCTAGGAGCCTCCTAAACTACTCCTGGTCGTCGGTCTCCACGTAGTAGTAGGCTCCGTCGGGGTAGTAGTAGTCATCGATGGGATCAGCTATCTTCGGGACTTCATCATCTGATTGCAGCAATCGGGTAGGGGGGAAAAAGGTAGCAAAGCAACCGTGAGTACTCATCCAAAGTACTCGCAAGACTTACATCAGATCTATGCTAAGTATGCATCGGTATCAAAGGGAAGGGGCTGTATCTATGGACTATACAGCAGAAATGCCAGAATAGAGGGGAAGGCCTAGCCTATCGATGACTAGCATCTTGCAGCGTCTTGCAGCATTAGAAGAGTGTAGATTAGCAGCATATAACAAAGCAATAAGTATGTAGTAGCAAAGCCCAAAGATCCTTCCTCGACTCCCTGCGAGAAAGCGATCCCGGAGCTAACATATTAATTAAAGTAACACATGTATCCAGTTCTAGTTGTAGTAGATCGGGATACAACTCCGAGCGTCCTGTTACCATGGACACGGCTATTCGAATAGATAACTTCCCTGCAGGGGTGCACCAACTTACCCAACACGCTCGATTAACTCTGGCCGGACACACTTTTCCTGGTCATGCCCGGCCTCGGCTGATCGACACGCCGTAGTCCTACCTAGGCTCCGCAGGGAGGTCCCCGCCGGTCTACATCCTAAGCGCTCAGGGGTCTTGGGCCCATCGCCCTTTGCACTCCGGGCGTTGTGCGCAGGGTGGATCCAGGCACCACCTCTGTTCTGTATGGCGCTGATCCGACCCGGCCACAATGCTGAACTGGACGTCTGACAGAGCTTTCGGGAGAATCATACGACGCCGAGTACCCATACTTATCCCGCGTGGTGGTTAGTGCAAAAAAGGCCAGAGGCCTACTCAGATCGCATATCCAAACCATTAGTGTGTTGGGAGCACGCGGTGACGATCAGTGCTCCTGTCGCCCCATCTCGCGGACTTATGGCAAGGGCCAGGCCCATCCCTCTCTAGGGCGGTCTCTGCCTGTCCGGTCGTGCCGTGTAATTATCTTGCGGGTACCCTCCTGGTCAACCCGACTTATCCAGAGACTGTTGGGAACTCAAGTCCACCTCTACCGGGGTGGTACCGCCTGTCCCTTCAGTCCCGCGGTAACAGTAAAAAAGGGGCAACAGTTAAGGTAACAGTGTGTCCGTAACTTCAAGGGGGAAATCCGAGGAATCACCCTCGATGGATTCCCACTCGATGTAACCGTCAAGGTGAACCTGGAGGAATCACCCTCGATGGGTTCACACTTGAGGTGTTGCATGGCAGAGGCATCATCGGAGATGGTGAAAGAGGAATCACCCTCGGTACCCACAACCGACTAGCTACGCTACAGAGATATCATCATGAGTGAGGTAGGAGGTATCACCCTCGGCACTCGATAGTAGCTCTGCAGAGTCGTACAACTAAGGGGGTGTGCGGTGATGTGTCGATCTCTGCATGTCGATCACACTGATCGAGTCATCCGGTAGCAAAGCATGGCAACACGGACAAGGGTGTGGGGCCACTGATGGATCACTAACCAGCCTATACTAAGCATATAGGACAACAGATAAAGTATCAACAGCAGGTTACAAAATCAGGCTATGCATCAGAATAGGAGCAATCAAATATAGTAGCAAAATCTAATGCAAGCATGGGAGAGAAAGAATGGGCGATATATGAATGATCAAGGGGGTTTTGCTTGCCTGGAAGCTCTGCTGAAAGGGGCTGGGCGTCTGCGACGTAGTCGTACTCAGGAGTAGCGTCAATCTCGGAGTCTAACGGAGAGAAAGAGGGGGAAGAAACAATAAATATAAAGCAAACAAATGCAGCACAAATGCAATGGCACGGCAAGAGGTGTTGGTGACATGCTCTAATGCATCCCTAAGCATTTTAAAAGACGAGGGAAAATATCTGGCAATATTTTCCCAGCTCCAGGTATTATTCGGTCAGACGATCCGGAGGAAGGTTCCATGTTTGCAATGATGGAGGGGTGTGGTAGGTATGTGGATGACATATTCGAAATTGTCTTATTTTTTTGATCATTTTTCATATATAAATTATTTTCATCCGAGTTACGGTTTAATTTCTATGAATTTCCTAAGTTTTAACTATATTCTGAAATTACTGGCTTATTTAATAATTCGAAATTTAAATAGTAAAAGGCTAAGTGTACCCAGCAGACCAGCACAGTGACTGACTGGTGGGGCCTATTGACTGAGTCAACCGACCAGTCAGCTGAGGCTGACATGTGGGGCCAGTCAACTGCTGACTCAGCAGTTGACTGGTCAATAGTTGACTGGTCAACGGGTCCAGCGGGACCCGCGTGTCAGTGAGTTAATTAACTAACCATTTTTATTGGCTCTAACTAATCCATGCAGGGCCCGGTGTCAGAGGGGATTAGCAGGGTTAATTAATGCTAATGATGCCACGTCGTCACGGTTAACGCCGGCTAATCGCCGGTGCTAAGCAGTGGCACCGGAGTTGCCCGTCCGGCCAACTCCGGTGGCCGTTCGATGTGCGGCTGGTACCATTGGTTCGGGCTCGATGCGGCGCATCATTTGGTGGTGGCGGCAGGCGCCGAGGTGGTCGGGAGCGAGCACAGCATCGGCAATGGCGGCGGCGGAGCTCGGTGCTTGCTCGGACGCGATGAGCTAGCGTGAATGCATGCGAGCTAAGAGGCTGGGGTGCCCCTGCGGAGCTCTAGGAGCACGCTGGTGCTTCCCGTTCATGTGGAGGAGCTCGGGTGCGAGCGCTCGGACGGCAATGGCGGACGACCGAGCCGGAGCTCGCGGGGGACGGAGGCTAGCCGAAGAAATCGAACAAAGGAAAAGGGGGAAACAAGTTGTGGCTCACAGCGGTGCTCGAGGTGGTCACGGGGAAGCCGAAGGAGGTCGGAGCGGTGCAGATCAAAGGGAGCAGTGGCGGCCGGCGTTGACGAAGATGGAGTCGATCGTGAGGAATGGCGGCGATCCGGGGCGGCTCCTTGCGCCAGGAGGAAGAGGGCGTCGCGGTGCTTCTCTTGGCGTGGTCCTGGACGGCGAGGAGTCGTCTGGTCACGGCGGCGACGAGGGTGAAGGTGACCGCGTCGGCCGTGGGTTTGTTCTTCGTCCAAATAGACACAAGCAGCGCAGGGGGAAGGAATGGGGAGGCTAGGGTTCGAAGGGGAGAGAGAGAGACGCCGAAGGGAGGTCCTTATCGCCTCGGGTTGCCGCCGGATGGACGACATGAGCTGCATCGCCGGCGCGAACGAGCACGGCGTCGACACGAGCGCGGGAGCAGGTGGGAGGTAGGTGAAGACGCGGGATGGGCTGGGCCGCTGCTATTCCATTTGGGCCGAAAGCACAGTAGGTTCTATCTATTTTCTACTCTGTAAAACAAATAGCCACTGCTTTCTATTTAGTTTAGCTACCAAATGATTTTTGCTAAGAGTGAAACTTTGTACATAAACCATGCACAATATTACTAGACGGCACAAAAAGTTTGGGGCCAAAGGGAGTTGTCTAACCATTTTTAGAAATTGAAAAGGCCAATTTAATTGCTGCTGGACCACTAAATAAATTCCCAGGGGCAATTTGGGAATCCAAATGAGGTTGGTTTCAACATGACAAATACTTAGAGAATATTTGCCAAATTAGGAACTATTTTTCAACCATGTTTGTGCAATTTCAAATTTCACTTGCAATTTGAATTGATTTTAGTGGTGAAATTTGAAATGAGATATGAATCCAAAGGTGATCGAGCATTGCAAACCAAAGTAGCTTAGCTTAATCATGAGGATCACTGTAGCTCATTTTCATAGGGGTGCTACACTTTGCCTACCGGCGCAGAGCACCATGACTTCGGCATCCCCGCTGGGCTCAGAGAGGAGGAGGGGCTCGGGCATGATGACGGGGGAGGGGAGGGGCGGTGCTCGCGGAGGGGGAGTGCGCCTCTGTGCGTTGCCGGCGCACGACTTAAATAGCCGCAGTCAGGCCAGGCGAAGGAGCGGTCGGCCCGCTTCAATGCGGCGCAGCGGCCGGAGTTGGTTTCTTGGGACGCGGCGTCCGCATTGAAGCGGCGACGCCCGAGAGGTCACGTCCATAAGTGCCGTCCTCTCGTCCGGTCAAATCGAGGCATCAATGTCGGCCGCTGCATGCTCTGGGCCGGCATGAATGCGGCGCGGCAAGTGGCGCGTGCGTTTGATGGAAAGCGCGGGGGAGGCGGGTGGGTGGTTTTTGGTGGGCCAGCGTGGTCAGACCCGGGCTTGGGAGCGGTCCGGACGCCCGTAAAGCCCCCCTAGTTTGTCTCTGGTTTATGAAAAAAAGTACATCCAGACCGCTCGGCGGACCGGTACAGGCCCACGTTGGATGGCTTCCGCTGTCCTGACCGTGTAGTCCGGACGTATGCGGGCAGTTTGAGAGTCTGCGTTGGAGATGCCCTAAGGCTAAAGTTTTTGCATGTAATACGTCCTATCAAACCATGACAAGCTCCATATATAAATTACAGGTGTGTCTAGAACTCATCTAAATGTGACATCTCTCGAAATAGGATTGCGCCCCGCTTTATAGATCGAGCAACCAACCGGTGCAAACATCAAGTACCACATAAGCGAAATAAAAACATCTGTTGGGGCCTCAACACAAACACGCGCAATAAAACAAGAAAGCATGAAAAAGACCACCAAGTGGCCACCCCATCAGGGAGACGCCGGCGAAGCGAGGCGACGAGCCATGCCGTGAAGCATATCCAACATCGTCCCCAGCCGGTCGCGGTCTCGCTGCCTAGCCAGCGGGTGCCAGTGCTGTAAGAAGGCAAGAAATTTGAAGTAGGATTTAGAGGCCCCGCGAAGGAAGACCCGCTCAATCACCATTTTATTATGTGTCGTCCAGAGAGTCCAAGCTAATGCCGTGAAAACTAGCCAGAAAGGCCGCCTTTTCTGCCCTGTCTGGACATCTCTGGTCTGGAGAAAGCCAGCAAGGTCCTGAGCCTCCCAGGCTAGCCCAAGAGCCTCCCAGACAAAGCACCACAAAACTCAAGCCGCCGTGCACGTCAAGAGGATGTGTGTCCCAGTTTCTGAGACCCCACACAAGGGGCACAATTGATTACCCGGGTCGTGACTCTTTAGCACCTCTGTCCCTGACGGTAGGCGACCCCTCAGCAATTGCCACACGAAAATTTTGATCTTCAGTGAGAGTGGCGCCTTCCAAAGAGGCGCGACCCACGAGATAGTCGGCCTATGACACAGGGCGTGGTAGACCAATGCAACAGAAAAATCTCCCGAGGGAGAGAGGCTCCAGGAAGCAGAATCCGGGTAGCCCGCAAGCATGGGTTGGATGGTCGCCTGTAAAGCGGACCATTCCAACACCTCCGTCGATCCCAATGAATGGCGGAACAAGATGTTCCACTGCCTATTTTGGACCGCCGCGGAGACCACGAGCAACGGGTCAGCGCAGATGGCAGACAGGCGTGGGAACCTCGTGCATAGTGGGGCACCATCGGCCCAACGATCCAACCAAAACATGGTTCCTTCGCCATTGCCAATGGAAAACGACAATCCCAAACGAATCTCCAGCTTGATCTGGATGGACCTCCAAAACTGGGAGCCCTCCGCGCGAGCGCACGCAAGTAACCCACGGGGAAAAAGCCAAAAAGAAAGCCTTAGTTATGAGTTGATGGTGGACTTGCAATTGAGGCGGAAAAAAAAGACGAAACCAATTGCGAGTCAAGGGTGGAACTGGGCAAAAAAGGGATCAGGGGCACAATTGAGATAAAAAATAGTCTGGCCCATTTGTGAGTCGATGGTTGACTTGCAGTTGAAAAAAAGTCAGCCCTATTGCGAGTCGATGGTGCAATTGCAATTGCGGCGGAAAAAAAGTTGGTCCCAGTTATGAGTCGAAGGATGGACGTGCAAACTAGGGCGAAAAAAAAGCGTCGGGCCAATGGTGGATTTATAAGTGGGATAAAAAAATGATCGAGCCTAGTTGCGAATCGATGATGGATTTCTCGTAAGTGTTCTTAGATGACGGAGTCAATCACTCGAAAATATCACATGTCTTTCTAGGCCAGAGGATCCTCCATTGTTTTTGTTAAAAATGGAGGAACCCCCATTGTTTTTCAGTATATAAGAAGAAAAACACAGAGAATATTGCATCAGCAGGATGTTTAGACATCCATCCATGGGTTTGAAGGCTAAATACACTGCGGCCCGACAAAGCCCCGCAGGCCCAGTGATATAGCACCACCAGCCGCCCATGGCCCAGGCAAACATAATCGAGCGGAACCCACCCAAACCCTAGCGCTCCCTTCCCCTTTTCTTTCTCTCTCCCCTCTCCGTCGCCGCTCCCTCCTCCTCGTCGTCGCCTCCTCTCACCCAAACCCTAATCTCCTCTTCTCCCGCAAACCGAGGCCGCGGGCGCGCAGGCGCGGGCAATGGCGGGCAAGGAGGACAGCCGGATCTTCGTGGGCGGCCTCTCGTTCCACACCGACGAGCGCAAGCTCGAGGACGCCTTCCGCCGCTTCGGCAAGGTCGTTGATACCCAGGTACTGGACCATCACCGCGCTGCTCCGTGCTTCTCTCCGCAGCGTATGCTTTCGGCTGTTGTTTTTTATTTCGTGGGTATGTATGTATAGCTGCTAGATCTGTGGAATCAGAGGGTGTTGAGGGATGAAAGGTGAATCTGGTTCACATGGTCAAGGTCTAGGTTGTTTTTTTCTTTCTAATTCTCTTGTAAGTTGTAAGTGATGGGGTCCTGCTACCTTCATCAGTACTTTCTCTGGATCCGAACAAGGCAGCTCAAAGTTTTGTTTCCTGTAGTTAGCACTGGCTCAATTCTCTAGGGTTAATACTTAATAGTGATGGGGTTTCCCACTTTATTAGAAAACAACTGTGCTCAAAATATTTCCAAACGCACAATAGAGTATGTTATCTTCTCAAAATGAATAAACGGAAGGTGCTAATTAGTACTAGAATTTATTGCTAACGAGATTTTGTTGTATGGTGTTCCTTAGTTTGTGGCCACATCAGGAAATGCTCACAGTATGTTTCTCTCCCTTCCTTTGCTGGCTCTGATGGTTATTTTTCTCAGCCACTTGCTTTGTGAAGCCAAATGAGCTGCCACATTTGTGAAGTTGGATAGAACAGGGATTCTTTTGTTTGTTTGTCAAAAGATCAGCTTTGCAGAGAACAATCTTGAGTGTTTTGTGCGAAGAAAGCAGCTGTTAACTGCTCTTTGAGGGAAAACTTAGGGTCGAAATTGCTTTACCAAGAGGTCATGCTGATGCTGTTTATCACAGTTAGATGCCTGAAGTGAACATCAGGGCCTGTGAAATTTGATCCAGTAATCTGGGAACCCTTGATCTATCTTGCTCTTGGCTGTGTTCTGATACCTTCACTCAGCTTGTGGTCTGATAGAAGCAGCAGCATGTTCTTACAGTGGTATTACTTGACAAGAAATGCCTTCAGTGGTCCTCTGGCTTTTGCCGTTCCATGCATGCCCTGTGATTTTGATAGTCTACTATGCCAACACCACAGTCAGTAGTCTGCAGTTGGGAAGCGGCTCAACAGACAGTCTGTTGTTTGATGGAAACCTGAAGACATTTTTCAGTCTTTCATGTTTAACTGATTTGATCTGTTGGTGATATACATCAAAAATTTTGCTGTCTGTTTTGTATGGTTGTGTTAAATATTAAGAAACCACGTTACTCATTTTAAAATCCTGTGCCATCTATGCGACTAGAATTCTACACATATGTTGTCATGTTTTTCTATTCTTGAATCTTGATACGAGTGCCATGATTTGTTTGGTATGTCAGTACTCTGTTCGTTGGCCAATTTTTTTTCTGTTTTCTGCTCCTAGTTTCTAAGAGCATGTTGCATTATCTTTTCTGTTATCACTTATCACCATGTCCCAATCATTTATCTCATCATATCATATATTCTTTCTTCAGTTGTTTCTTTCGCTTTTTGGTTTGTAGTCATAGCCATTTTTTGTGACAAGTTGGGTGCAAAACATGTTGTAGTGTGCAACCTGATCTTATTGGCTACAAAATAATTTAAAGGATGTCGTTGCAGCCAATAAATCCTGTGGTAGCAGTTGGTAACTTTTGTGATGAAAACCGAGGGAAGGTGAAATTCCAGATTTGTTTGTGGTTCGTCACGACATTGATGCTGTGTAGTGTGTAGTGCTCATGGAATGACAGTTGAAGGATAGCTGCTGAAGCAACATTTGATGTCAGCACTTCTCACAACCAACCCCACACCTTTGACATGTCATGCTTGTTGGATATTGCCAACTGCTGTCTTCATGTGTTGTTTTGCTATGTTTGAAGATTCTCTCGTGAGCTTATCTACCAGACCAGCATGCCAGTGGTTCAGACATCGGTGATGGGCCTGAGAATGTTGTTCTTGTTTGGCTTTTGACAGAGTAATTCACTAATTTCCCCCCCCCCCCCCCCCCCCCCCCCCCCCCCCCCCCCCCTACGGTGAAAATTTAATAGATGGATCTAACTACTGAACTGGTTTATGTATTTAGTCATAGCATGATATGATATGAGTGGGAGTGTTACAAACCTTGAGGCACACTTGGTTGGTAGCCACTTTCATGCCAATTGAAGTTGCTTGCTTCTCAGTTAGTAGTTTGCTGCAATTAGTTTAGTTGATATGAGATGTGCTATAGGGATTCAAACACAACAGGATTATCCAGAGCAGTCTAGTTAATATGGGTAACAGTGAAAGATGGTAGCAGCAAGCATTGTTTGGTTGCTCAATTGTTAATTTGCCTGACTGGTTGTCAGTACAACGAGCTTTGCTCTCTCAGGATATGTTCAGTCAGAAAGGTAGTTACAGTTACACTCGGCTATGTGACAGTTTTGATTCGTTCTGTTGAATTATGAAACTCTGGAATAACCTAAACCCAATGCTGCTCAAAAGGTAATGATTCTGTTTTCTGTCAACCATCCTAAATTTGTCCACAAGTGATTTTTACAAATGGTTGTCTACCTCACACATTCTTATTTTATGTATATTGTGACTACTTTTTCATTTCCTTGGTTGTGTCGCTGTTCAGTTGGCTTTTAAGCTTATGGTTATTCATTCCAAAAGAGAAAGCATGTTTCTTTCTATGAGACTTGGCTGCTATAGACCTGGAGCTGTTTGTAGTGATTCGTTTTGTTACCTTGTCAAAGCACGTTTCCAGCTGCTTTATGCTACAGTTTCAAACAAACTATGCCTTGAAATGTTGTGGTAATGAATACGTGTTACTATTTACTGATTTTTTTTGCCCTTTGCTCATCGCTGAATTCAAAGTACAAGTTTCCAGTTTGGTATATAAGCCTATATGCTCGAGTTTCAAACAAATTATGGCTTGAAATGTTGCTGTAATGAATCTGTGTTATTATTTACTGTATTTTTTCGCCCTTTACTCACCGCTGAATTTAAGTGCAAGTTTCCTGTTTGTCTTGTGTTTATAAGCTGCTATATGCTACAGTATCAAACAAATTATGACTTGAAAGTGTTCTGGTAATGAATCCGTGTTATTGTCTACTTATTGTTTTTGCCATTTACTCATTGCTGAATTCAAAGTGCAAATTTCCAGTTTGGTGTGTTTATAAGCTGCTATATGCCACAGTATCAAACAAACTATTACTTGGAAGTGTTGTGGTAATGAATCCGTGTTATTATTTACTGATTTTTTCTTTTGCCCTTTACTCATTGCTGAATTCAAAGGTTTTGTAGATGCGTACCATTCTGCTTTGCTCTGTATGTTTGCTGATTCTCTAGTATTTCTTATTGCAGATCATGCTGGAGAGGCACACAAACCGGCACCGTGGCTTTGGCTTTGTGACGTTTTCAGATCCCAGGGCAGTTGAGACTGCTATCAATGACATGCACAACAAAGAGTTAGATGGTCGTACCATTTCAGTGAACAGGGCTGAGCCAAAGATGCAAACAGATGACACACGGTACAGCAGTGGTGGCGGTGGTGGTGACCGTGGGGATTATCGTAGTGGCAAGGGTGATGGTCCACCCCCTGGCAATTGCTTTGAGTGTGGCCGTCCTGGTCACTGGGCTCGTGACTGCCCTAACCCTGGTGGCGGCCGTTCTGGGCGATTCCCTTCCAAGTTCAGTGGCGGCGGTGGCAGGGGAGATCGCTTTTCTGGATCAGACAGGTTTGGCGACCGTTACGTGGATGATCGCTATGATGGTGGTGGCCGTTATGGTGGGTACCGTGAGCCTATTGACAGCAGAGACAGATATGACGGGGGCCGTGATCGTTATGCCAGTGACCGATACCCCTCCGGTGGTGACCGCTTTGGTGCAGACAGGTATGGAGCTCCTCCAGACCGTTATGCACCAAGTGGTGGTGGAGGCGGCTATGGCAGGGAGCGGGAGAGAAGCTACGAGAGAGATGGAATTCGTGGTGGTGGCGCCTATGACAGGAGTGGCCCAAGGGGCGGTGCAAGCTATGACAGGGATGGCCCAAGGGGCGGCATAGGTGGTGGCTATGACAGGGACGGTCCACGTGGAGGCGGCGCCGACTATGGCAGCGGAGGGCCTGCTCGCTACGAGGGAGGAGGTTACAGGGTGAGGCCTGCGCCGTATGACCGCCCCAGCAGGGGAGGAGGGCGCTTCGACGACCGCTACTAGTGACCTATTGCTGCAGCCGAGCTATGTATTTGCGTTTTAACTCTTTTCAGTTTGGCATGGTCGAATGCTTGATGAGTACTCTGTCGGCACGGTTATCTCTATTCTGTACTGCAAATGTTACTCCCTCTGGGCACTGGTTGAGTTTATCCCGCAGACTGTTTCCATGGTGCGTTGAATCTGCCATGCCCTGGTTGTTGGCTATGGGCTACCTTTGCTGAATAGTTTCTGTACTCGTGCCAGTTATCATCAATCTGAATTTATGAAATCCTGCTGCTCTGCGGTGGTTGGTATGAAATCCTGCTGCTCTGCTGTGGTTGAATCTGTCGGCACAGTGTTATCTCTATTCTGTCCTAGAAATGGTACCCCAACCTGGTTGAGTTTATCCAGCAGACTGTCTCCATGCTGTGTTGAATCTGCCATGCCCTGGTTGTTTGGCTGTGGGCTACCTTTGCTGAATGATGGTTTCTTTACTTTGTGCATGATATCATCGATCTGAACTTATGAAATGCTGCTGGTCTTTTGTGGTTGGAACAACGGTGGATTTGCAAATGCCAGGGTCATATTTCGAGAAGGGGGGCCGAAAACTGTTGTTTTGAGGCAGAGCATCATGATTTGATGAAATTAGGTTTCATACTTGCTTTCATAACGTGTTATTTAGGTCATTTTGTGCTGTGCTGACCGAGTATGAATTACTAAGAAGTTTTTATGTTTTTGTTTAATCCCATGTTTGTGTAAACGACCGTGACTGTTCACCTTTTGTGCTATATATGCACGAAGAATACAAACCGACTCTCTGATTGAAAACATTTAAATTGTAGGTTTGTCTCAAGTCAATGTTGCGTAAGTTTTATCAAGTTAAGAGGAAAATATACTGCCTCCGTTCAATTTTATAAGATGTTGGAACTTTTTTGGGAATCGGATGTATATAGACACGTTTTAATGTGTTTGTTCACTGATTTCAGTGTGTATGTAGTTTGTACTGAAATATCCAAAACATCCTATATTTGCGAACAAAGTGATGTTTTACGAAAGCAAATTAGTTTCAATTCGATTCATCATAAATGTGTTCCATACCATACAGTCTATTTAATAAGTACTAATACTAAAGCGGGAGCGATCTGATTTTTTTGATTTTTTTCCGGCATCTACTGTTCATTGTACGGCGACGGCAACATCAGTGAACAGCAGCAATGAACAGTACGAACCATACACAGTACCAGGCACGAACAGTACCGTCCTTTTCTGTTCTCCGTACTTTTTTAGGAAAGATTATTGTTTATTTTCTGCCGATATCAGTGAACAGTGGAGATGAGCAGTGATTGCCTGCGAACAGTGATCATCTACGAATGGTGCCAAAAAATGTGAACGGTAGTCGTCTGTGAACAGTACCCCCGCGGGTAAACAGTGATCTCAGATAAACAGTACTTTGCTTAAACAGTACTGCGGATAATCTAATTTTCTTCCCTTATTTTTTTTAGCTTTCACCGAAGAAAAAATACGCACGTTTAAAAAAAAAACTGGGATATTTTTTACACACATTTCTCTCCCCTTCCTTCACCCTCGCGTCCTTATATAGAGAGTTGGGATTTAGAATTTTCTATACATCATTTCTCAACACCGGCGTACCGATGCACAGCCGCATTAATCGTCTCCTGATTCTTTCCGATGATAGTGCTACCAGAGCACAAAAACAGTAGGTTGGAAATGTATATTCTCATGAACAGTAATCCGTGGGAAAATAAGTTCTCGACCGATTACTGCCCATTTTTACAACACAATAGCAGTTAAAAGTGCACTAACAAATACCCGAACAAAAACTAGAACATTATCCGAATAAACTCAGGACTACTAACCGAAACTACAGCCCAAATAACGCAGAGCAATAAAACCAATGGAACGGAACAACACCTGAATAAACCAAAAGTATTAACCCACACGAATCATAAAACTGAAACAATAACCGAATTTTAAACCAAAACAACACACCCGAATAAACTGGAACAACTAAAAAAAAGTAAAACAGCACTACGCATTCACGTGAACAGTAATCCAGAAGAAATATATAAAAAAAAAACAAAAAAATGGGACTCCTCCTCCCTCGACCCGGAACAGTAAAACCCCCCCCCCCCCCCCCCCCCCCCCCCCCCCCCCCCCCCCCCCCCCCCCCCCCCCCCCCCCCCCCCCCCCCCCCCCCCCCCCCCCCCCCCCCCCCCCCCCCCCCCCCCCCCCACCAGTGAAACGGAACAACACTGGAATAAACCGAAAACATTAACCCACCCGAACCATAAACCAAAACAGTATCTACTAACAAATACCCAAACAAAAACCGAACATTATCCGAATAAACTCATGACTACTAACCGAAACAATAGCCCAAATAAACCGAAACAACAACCCCGAATAATCCGGAACAATAAAACCAGTAAAACAGAACATCACCTAAATAAACCGAAAACATTAACCCACACAAACCATAAAACCGAAACAGTAACCGAATTTTAAACCAAAACAATACCCCTAATAAACCGGAATAAAAAAATAACACTATGCATTTACGTGAACAGAAATCCAGAAGAAATAAAAAAAATCAAAAAAAATGGGACTCCTCCTCCCTCGACCCGGAACAGTAAAACCAGTGACACGGACCAATACCGGAATAAACCGAAAACATTAACTCACCCAAATCATAAACCGAAACAGTACCTGAATTGTAACCCAGAACAATACAACCGAATAAACCGGAACAATATAAACAGTAAACCAGCACTATGCATTAAATTCAAAAGAAATAAACAAAAAAAATAAAAATATATGTTATTTTCTTGCTTATTTTGATAAAATACAGACGAAATCGGTCACGGGCGCGGCGTGGCGCTAGTAAGTTTTACAAAGCTACTGGAACTTGTGAGAGGCAGTAGTACAACCGAAGGTGGAAGGAAGAGGAGAAAACCCATTAACTCTTGTTGACGTCGCACAGTTAGTCCAATCGGCAATCACAATCATAGCCAGTGGGCGTCTCGAGTCGACGAGACCTGTCGCCGTCTCCGCATCTGTAGTGCGTGCGTCCTCGCATGACCTCTTCTTCTTATCCAAAAGCTTTACTCCCGGTCTTTGTTTCTCCTTCTTTTCTCCCTTCCAATCGGACCCCGCCTACTGTGCGGTTTAATCTATCTATCTTTTTTCCCCCCCCCCCCCCCCCCCCCCCCCCCCCCCCCCCCCCCCCCCCCCCCCCCCCCCCCCCCCCCCCCCCCCCCCCCCCCCCCCCCCCCCCCCCCCCCCCTCCGGCTAACAACAGACAAATAATCCACTCCGCCTTTTGTTATTCCTTGGCAAAGTGATATGTGCTCAGGTTTGTAGCCACCAATGTTCACATGGAATGGGGGCGTATTCACGTGCGTGCTGCAAGCATATCATATCACGAGCAACTGGTAATAATAAATCTAAATCCGCATGCGCATGAATAAGAAAAATATGCATGATTGTGATGCCTACATACTAGGCTATGCTAGCTGAATCTCACGGAAAACAAAACAAAACCAGTATGAATTGCTTGGAGATGTAATTGGCTCTTTCATTTCCACGGTGTGAAAAATCTATCGGTTTCCGTGAATTAACCGGACACATCTCTTCTTCTTAATTGATCAACGGGACAGATCTTTTTTGGCCCCTTTTTATGTTAAAATCTCTCTCTCTCTTTTTTTTTAAAGAAAATTACGGATGAAGATTGACGTTACTTTAATGGTCGGCAAATTAAATTAAATGCGAACTGGGCATAACTCAGATGGTTAGATTCTTTGTGGTGGAAGTTCAATTTCTAGATTTGGCACCGGTGCTCGCATTTTTCTGAATTTATTTCGGTCTTTCCGGCGATGTTCGTTTAGTGAGAGGAAATGTTCCCGTCGACCACAGAGGCGCATGCGGTGACTTCATCAATCTCAAGATGTGATGCGAGAGAAAACAAATTAAATTGAATTTCCAGTGTTACACATTAGACGGAATTTAATAACCAATTTTTTTGAGGTATTGCTTTATTAGATGAAGAAGGCAACAATTTGCAAGGAAAAAGAGAGGGAGGAAGGAGAACAGTGTGTGTTACTATTATTAGCTTTTTTTTTTTTTTGGAGTCAATAAGAGGTTGAATTGAAATAAGTGAAACCCCCCCCCCCCCCCCCCCCCCCCCCCCCCCCCCCCCCCCCCCCCCCCCCCCCCCCCCCCCCCCCCCCCCCCCCCCCCCCCCCCCCCCCCCCCCCCCCCCCCCCCCCCCCCCCCCCCCCCCCCCCCCCCCCCCCCCCCCCCCCCCCCCCCCCCCCCCCCCCCCCCCCCCCCCCCCCCCCCCCCCCCCCCCCCCCCCCCCCCCCCCCCCCCCCCCCCCCCCCCCCCCCCCCCCCCCCCCCCCCCCCCCCCCCCCCCCCCCCCCCCCCCCCCCCCCCCCCCCCCCCCCCCCCCCCCCCCCCCCCCCCCCCCCCCCCCCCCCCCCCTCCGCCGCCACCTCCACCAAATCCCCAAATCCCCCGAGGCCAAGGGGAAGGGCAACGCAAGCCCAGCGAAAGGGGATTGATCGACCGATCCGCCCGCCCGCCCGCCGCCGATCTCCCAATCCGGCGCCATGTTCAACAAGATCATCAAGCGCGGGGCCCGCAAGGGCGCGCGCGGCCACAACGAGGCGGCCGAGCCCCGCGCCGCGGCCCCGTCCTCCTCCTCCGGCGGGGCGGGCGCCGCGCCCGTCACCGTCAACCACGCCTCCCGCGCCTCCGCGCCGGCGCCGCCCTCGCCCACCTCGCCGCACCACGCCGCCCCCGCCTTCCCCGCCGCGGCCCCCTCCCCCGCCGCCGCGCAGCCGCCGCTCCTCGAGCCGCTCCCGCTCCTCCGCGACGTGGCCGCCGCCGACCGCCCCGGGCTGCTCCTCCGCAAGCTGCGCCTCGTCGCCGCGCTTTTCGACTTCTCCGACTCCCTCAAGCACCCCCGCGAGAAGGAGGCCAAGCGCCAGGCGCTGCTCGAGCTCGTCGACTACGTCCAGGCCCCCGCCGCCGCCGCCAACGCCAACGCGCCCGCCCGCCTCCCCGACGCCGTCCAGGAGGCCCTCGTCGCCGCCATCTCCGCCAACATATTCCGCCCCCTGCCCCCCGCGCTGCACGAGTCCGCCGCCAACATCGACCCCAATGCCACCCCGGACGACGAGGAGGAGCCCTACCTCGACCCCGCCTGGCCGCACCTCCAGCTCGTCTACGAGCTCCTGCTCCGCTACGTCGTGTCCCCCGACACCGACACCAAGGTCGCCAAGCGGTACGTCGACCATGCCTTCGTGCTCCGCCTCCTTGACCATTTCGACTCCGAGGACCCCCGCGAGCGCGAGTACCTCAAGACCGTGCTCCACCGCATCTATGGCAAGTTCATGGTCCACCGCCCGTTCATCCGCAAGGCGATCAATAATGTGTTCTACCGCTTCATCTTTGAGACTGAGCGCCACAACGGCATTGGTGAGCTCCTTGAGATTCTTGGCAGCATAATTAATGGCTTTGCCCTGCCTATGAAGGAGGAGCACAAGCTGTTCCTCAGCCGCGCGCTCATCCCGCTGCACAAGCCCAAGTCCGTCGGAATCTACCACCAGCAGCTGTCCTATTGCATTGTCCAGTTTGTCGAGAAGGACTACAAACTTGCCGATGCGGTTATCAGGGGTCTGCTCAAGTACTGGCCAGTCATAAATTGCCAGAAGGAGGTGCTGTTTTTGGGGGAGCTCGAGGAAGTGCTCGAGGCCACACAGCCTGCTGAGTTCCAGCGGTGCATGGTGCCGCTGTTTAAGCAGATAGGGCGCTGCCTTAACAGTGCCCATTTCCAGGTATGCTTTTTTTTTGGTTTGATAATTTTGTATCTGCTTGCTGTTATATTTCTCTAGGGTGCTCCCAAGAATATGGCTATGTAGGCAAATCTGCTCCCATGTATTTCTTGATACGCCTTTGTGAGGAAAGGGGACACATACATTTGGAAATGTATGGATAAGCCACTTAGTGTAGGTGCTAGGGAAAAACCGTTATTTTGTGTGCATACGTCATCTGTCTGTTTGCGAAATAAACTAATTTTTAGTTCGTAACGTACGGCATCCTCCATTTAATCGGACACATACATTTGGAATGTATGGATAAGGCACTTAATGTGGTGCTAGGAAAAAGCCGTTATTTTGTGTGCGTGCGTCATCTGTCTGTTTGCGAAATAAACTAACCTTTACTTTGTAACATAGAGTATCATCCAGTTAGATATGGAAATGCTATCTTCTTCCTACGCGCATGTTCTTTGTGCCAAGGATGAACCAGAACTATTTTGGTGGTGTGTGCAAACAAGCTCTTTCGTCAGGGTGGTTTTTTCTTAGCCTGTTGCGTATAAGATAAACAAGCAACCCATGACTACAGCACAAAACAAATTTGACAATAAGTATTTGTGAAACAAATTAGCATTTGTAGGACTAAAAGGCTATTGCCAGTGTCTGAAAAATTATTAAAATGTGAATAACAACCTACATGTCCAAAAGCTGCCAGCCTATCACTTGTTTTGTTTCTGATTTGCCTTTGATGGTCTTTCGTACCTTTGATTTCTTAGTAAACCATCAACCACCATCATTCGACGACGACTTTCTTGCCTATATCACAAGTGGAAGTCTGGAATCTTGTTCAGATTTCATGAAAATCTATATATACTCTTAAGTGCGTGGAAGCTAGCTATCCATGTGCCAGAACCATGAGTTGGTTACAAGATCTTATGGGTTTCAGCTCTAGCCTACCCCAACTTGTTTGGGACTAAAGGCTTTGTTGTTGTTGTTGCTGTGTCTATATATACTCTTAAGTCTTATAGTGAATACCGAATAGTGTTTGTTTTGTTAGTCAAAGTTCTAGTATTGCAATACTGCACTCGCCAAGGATGATGCACTAGGTATTTGTGTTACCGTGTGAAAGAATCATATGCTGCATTTAGATAGGATGTCTTATTTATCAATCCTCTATTTTTTTTATAGTGTCTGATCCACACCTTTCAACAGCCTTTTGTTCTTGCTATATATATCAATTTCCCTAGTTGTATTGTCTGTATATTTTGGCACTTGCCGCATCATTTGATATTATAAAATGGTAGATCCACCTTCGGTTAGCTCGAGTTTAATTAGTAGAGATGACTGTGGGCTGTTAGCGTCAAGTTGTGTATCGATTGACTTGAACGATGCATATAACTAAATATAAAAGAGGTCGACTTTCAATTATTTTACCAGTCCACTATGTGAGACAGATGTGCACAGTATTGCGTTGCGTCGTACATCAAGCTACACTTTGGTCATTAGTTTATGAATACATTTGTTTTGTACATTTATTGATAGCCTGTCTTCAGGGTTGCAGTGTTTATACAGGTTAATCAGAACAAACCCTCCTATATCCAAATATAGGATAGAGTAAGACCGGTTTGAATGTAAATCTGCACCATCTAGCTTATCCCGACCACTTTGTTGGTGAAATTTACAGGTTAATTGGATCTGTGCCGCTTTTATGGATGAGCGGGAAGTATGGATGTGGATAGAGAACGAATACTTTTTCATATTTGGATTTCGTAGATGTCCATGTGAGGGCTTGTCATTAATGTAATGTGCCTTGTAGTACTTGGTTACATTTTTACAAGTTGACCTGCTCTGCATGACTCTTTACTTGTACGCACCTATAAACCGTTGCTTTTATTGGTAATTAGCCTGCATATATTATTCAAGGGCGAATTACTTATAAGAAGTTAAGAACAACTATAAGGCATGCAAGCCATCTTGTATATTTCTATTGCTAGACATCTGCTTGTACCATGTAAGTGAATCCTTGAAGCTCAGCTAGCAGAATACCACCCCCCCCCCCCGCCCCAACACATCCACACACAAAAAAAAAAAAGAGGATACGAGTTTCAATTTTACCATCTTTTAACAAGAATGTCTGCTGAAATTATATCCATTTTGGACTATTGTTCTACTCCAAACTGATTAGTTCCATCTTGCATATTTTTACCAGTGGATTTAACGGTCAAGAACCTAATTATTAGGTCTTATGGTAGAGTGAGATACTAATTGCATGCTGATTTCCAGTTCATTTTCTAATGATTGTGTGAGTATGGGTATTTTCTTTTATGTTCAGTAATTTTCACCAGAATGCAATTTTAGTGGGTTTTGACGGAGACTTAGTGGGTCAAACTTCAAACTTTTATCATGTTGGAACTAGTCTGGAATTGGTTTGAACCCAAACACTTTCCTCCCCAAGCGTTGGCTAACTACTAGATACATTAGATTTGGCTAATACACATAGTTTCTTAATTGTGAAATTCCTCATAATTTTATTTTTCAACCCATTTGCAATGTACTGGACGCCTTGTAGCAGGTTTTTCAAAAAACTTGAGTGATAGGGAAGTTAAATTGTGTTCATGGTCCCATTGCCAGGACCCCATGAGCCGCCAAATTGGAATGCAGTTGCTCCTTTGCCACTTTTTATGCTTTCATGTCACTGTACTGTGTCTTTCATTCCGTAACCTATTTGCATTCATCACCCTTGTTTGGCACTACTTATGTGTTTTCGATCTGCATATGCAAATATATTTTTCTCCTTATGAGCATTGTTTGTGGATGTATGACCATACTAGTTTAATACTGAATCCATTTCTCTTGGGAGTTCTTTTAATTGGAGGAGAGTGAGAAAGCCCATCAAGAAGCTTTATTATTAAGCTATAGATATTAGGAGTGTCTGTCACCAGGCCAAAGAAATATATTAGATGTATCATATGTCCGCTTCCTGATAACTGCACATGTAAGCGGGTTTCTTTGCTACATTTAATCAGTATGTTTTGGGCTTTGACCTATTTGATGATACAGTTGTTTGTACTTTATAACATGCTTTCTGATTGCCCTTTCTCCTGTAAAAAGAGATCCTGGTTAGGTGTCAGCAGTTCATGTGCACGAGATAATTAAAACCCTGGTAGCAAGTACTCACACCTTCCTTTCCCTGACAAAAGAAAGTCGTGCCACATTGCAATTTTGCCCAAGAAGTGGCAGTGGTACATTTCCAAATCTGCTGTCTTTGATGGCATTTCGAGCAATATTGATCTGATAAGTTTCATTGGATGATTATATGTGTAAAAGAAAGTTGCTCAGAGCAAGGTATTTGTTCTGTCGCGCTGTCAGTTGTGCTCATCAGATTAGCCCCCTATATCCTGGGATGTGGGACTAAGGCATGTCAAATACTCCCTCCGTCCGGGTTTATTGGGCCCGTGAGCAAGCTAGCTGCGTCCGTTTTTCTCCCCACTAGACGTGTGCGTCTGATTTCCCTTGCCCCCCTTGGCTGAACTTGCGCCTGATTGGTTGACGTTTCGGCATGCAAAAAGGAGCATGCAACCAGCTGCATGCAATAATTACGGGCTAATATGGCTAGCGCTAGAGGAATGTGATGATTGAATGCACAAGCGGAGCGGGCAACCGGCTGCTGGCATGCTCCATAACAACTGCGAGCTAATGTGATTGGTTGTTGGTGTGCTCGGAAATCACGGGTTGTCAGCTTTAATATTCTGCCTTGGTCTTTGAGTTTTCGCTAACGGGCCCAATAAACCCGGACCGAGGGAGTAGTTAGTGTTAGTGGTATTACCTGCTGCTATACATGTTATAATGGTATAGCTACCCCTCCCAAATAGAGAACTAACTGCACCCTACCGTTTCATCATGCCGTTAGTCTGTTTTATGCTAGTACTCTAGTTCACACCACGACATTATCTATTTGTTTGCAGTTTCTTGCTGGTTTTGTTTAAGAACCACGTTTGATTACACAAGCATTGTATATTCTGTGATGCATGGCCACTTCATTTATCTGATATTTTGCTTAATTGTTAATGTTTATTTATTTTTGGCAGGTTGCTGAGCGGGCTTTGTTCTTATGGAACAATGATCACATTGTAAGCTTGATTGCCCAAAATCGTGCTGTTATATTTCCAATAATATTTGAAGCACTTGAGAGGAACATACAGGGCCACTGGAATCAAGCTGTTCATGGCCTGACCGCAAATGTGCGCAAGATGTTTTTGGACATGGATAGTGATCTATTTGATGAGTGCCACCAGCAGTACATTGAGAAAGAAGAAAAAGCCAAAGAATTGGAGGAGCAACGGGAATCGGCATGGAGACAATTGGAAGCTGTTGCTGCCAAGGTTGCTGGGGATGACATGGTTTTGGTCAAATAGGTAATATATTCACCCCACTTTCATTTCTTCGGTAGTGGTTGCGTCACTAAGCTATTGTTTTAGTCTTGTAAGTTAAACCTGTATCACTGCTGGTTATGTTCTCCGTTATGATTTCCCCTTTTGTTTTTAAGCATTTCTATGAGATGCATTACCACCTTTTGTACTGCTGAGTCTTTGTTTTTAATTTGGTCATGGCAGTCCGCAAAAAGATGGAATATGTTTGTGTATCGAACTTCCAATTGTTTATGGACATCTACATTAGTAATTTCAAGCAAACCTTATGTGTACCGGCATCCATATAAGTAGACAAACATCGTTTCAGAAGACGTTTATGCTTGCTCAGATGGCCGGTGCGCGCACAATCTCGCAAGCATCCACGTGCACCCGTCAACTCACCACCAATGTCAGTTGCAGTGCCGGTGCTGGTGCTGGTGCGTTCATCTTATCTTTGATGGCTTGGATTGGAATTTCAAGGTCAGTGTTCCTTGGGTGAAAGCTCCCAGTGGTCGCTAGGTCGAAACATGACGGTGGTAGCAGAGGCCAATTCTTCCTATGTGCAACGAGGTCCTTCGATGGTACCACCAGTCTTCTTGCTTTGTTCAACTCCTGTCTCTCTTTTGTTATGATTATGAATGAATAATCGGACCTTTGTATTAATCCTTCATTGTTTGCCCTAGTTGGCTACCCGCAATTGGGCTAGTGCAAGTAGAAAACCAGTGAGCTAGATGTAATTTCTCTTTTCTTTTTTCTACCTTTTTTCTTGTTCTGGGACATTTCAATTCATCATGTTGTATGAGTAACGTCGAGAACGGAGATAAAAAAATACCCGCTTTATTTAGTGTTGTGGTTGATGCTGATTACAACAACTCCTACACATGAGCCATTTTGTTACTATGGTACTACCATAGTAACAAAATGGCTCACGTGTAGGAGTTGTTGTAATCAGCTGCAGATGTTGTAGGTTTTGGTTGAAGCAGTGCCTCCCTCCCCTCACACGCTGGATCAAATAACAGTTAGCGCGGTAGAGCGGTGATCTGGCTCCTGAGCTCATCTACTCCTACCATGAACAGTAAAATCAGAAAAAAAACTAGGAAAATTCAGAAAAATCTGATTTTTTTGTTGTTGCATGGAAGATGTTTCACTGTGAGGTCCGTGTCAATTTTCATCGTGGTGGGACATCTTGAATAGTTCTTAGAAAAAAGACAAATTTAGGGTCTGTGAAACACTTCACGTACTATTTGGACTGATTTTTTTTCCCTGATAGCTACTTAGATGTCCGAACGCGTTGAAAATTGGCAAGGACCTTACAAACTGAAACATCTTCCATGCAAAAAAAGGAACTGATTTTTTGATTATTTTTTATGTTACTGTTCACCATATACAGAGGAGTCCGGACTTAGAAATGGATATTCGTTAGTGCGGGCGTTATTTATCTCTGGAATAACCGTATCCAAATGCACACATCTCTCGCACTATGGCCTAGTTCTTTCTTTTACCTGACCCCAAAGCAAATAAGGGGAACGGTTTCTAAAATAAATTGGGGAGGGAACTGATTATGCCATAAGCCGTGAGCAGTAATTGTTGTATTCAACTGAAGATGTTGAAGGTTTTGGTGGCCTCTTCCCTGAGTCGCTGGATTGAAAAACATTTAGTGCGTGCGTTATTGATCTCTGGAATCAATCGTCGTATCCAAATGCAGACATCTCGTGCGCTAAGAGCAACTCCAACGCGCCGACCCAAACGGACGGCGCTTTTGTCCGCTTTTTATTCGTTTGGGTCGGCCGCCCGCTTGGCGTCCGCCCAGTTTGAAATTTGGGTCGGCAGTGCGCCCAACGCGCCAACCCATATATGCCGGCGTGGCCGGCTGGCCGCCCTTTTTCAACAAATTGCACAAATTTTGCATTATTTCACACACAAATTTTGCATTATTTCACAAACAAACATATAGTTCACAACCAAATAAATAGCATAGTTTCATACAAAATAAATAGCATAGTTTTACAAGCCAAATAAAAGTCAAATAGTCTCACATAGTTTTACAAGCCGAATAAAAAAGATACATCTATTGGTTGCCAGCATGAGCCCACATATGCTCAACCAAATCATTTTGCAGTTGCATGTGAGTTTTCCAATCACGCATGTCATGATGAAATTGGGTGAACTGTTCAAACGTTGCCGCTCCTCCATGCTGAGGCACAACATTCTCACCCTGAAACTGAAACCCTTGATAGTAGAGACGTTTCGGGCGCTCATCTTCTACGATCATATTATGCATGATCACACAAGCAGACATCACCTCCCACGGTTTCTTCGTGCTCCAAGTCTTAGCAGGATACCGAACGATGCCCCATTGAGATTGCAAAATACCAAATGTACGCTTGACGTCCTTCCTAGCACTCTCTTGCTCTTGGGCAAATCTTTTTCTCTTCTCTCTGACAGGGTTGGGGATTGTCTTCACAATAGTGGTCCACTGAGGATATATACCGTCACCCAGGTAGAATCCTTTGTCGTAGTTGTGGCCGTTGATGGTAAAATTAACAGGTGGGCTGTTGCCTTCGGCAAGCCTAGCAAACACCGGCGAGCGCTGAAGCACGTTGATATCATTGTGTGATCCGGCCATGCCAAAGAAAGAGTGACAGATCCAGAGATCTTGAGATGTCACGGCCTCAAGTATGACAGTGCAAGCCCTGACATGGCCCTTATACTGCCCTTGCCAAGCAGAAGGGCAGTTCTTCCACTCCCAGTGCATGCAGTCTATGCTGCCAAGCATCCCTGGGAAGCCCCTGCTGGCATTCATCGCCAACAAGCGGGTTGTATCTTGATGAGTCGGCTCTCTCAAGTACTCAGGGCCAAACACAGCAATAACAGCCCTGCAGAACTTGTACAGGGAGTCTAGGCATGTAGACTCGCTCATACGGACGTACTCATCAATGAGATCACTGGGCACTCCGTATGCAAGCATTCGGATGGCTGCAGTGCATTTCTGATAAGAGGAGAAGCCAATCTTTCCAACGGCATCCTCTTTGCACTCGAAATAGTCATCGTAGCCGACCACCCCCTCTCTAATACGGTTGAAAAGATTCCTACTCATACGGAAACGGCGGCGAAATTTCTGATGTTTGAACAACGGGTTTGTTGTGTCAAAGTAGTCCTTCCAAAGAAGGAAATGCCCGCTCTCTCGGTTGCGATTCAACGCCGGAAGTGCCCCGGAATGGAGCCACAGAACAACGGCCGATGGCTATTGATGTGGTGATGGATCAACACGGTAGCCAAGATCTCCTCCTCCTCATCGGACGAGGAATCGTCGGAGTCGCAAAGGAAATTGTGAAGAAAAAAAAACTCGTCGGCGGAGTCCATTTTGTACCTTGGCAAACTGTCGAGTAGCTTGCGGGCGTCGACGAAGGAGCCGGCCGGCGAAGGGAGTCGCTCCGCCCTCGGACCAGCGAAATGGGTCGCCGCGTTGGAGTTGCTCTAAGGCCCAATTTTTTTAGTGGCTTCTAAAGTAACTGAGAGGCCCAATTTTTTTGGCAGCTTCTAAGGCCTTCTTTGGTTTGGAGGAATTTTGTAGGATAGGATTTATGTAGGAAAAATTCCTTTACTATCCTTTGGTTTGTAAGAATAGAATTCTATTTCAATGGAGGAATTCTTCCTATCCTCCATATTTCATAGGAAAATAAATATTAGCCTAGACTTAATGAAAATTTTCCTATAATGTGAATCAAAGAACATATTTTTTTTCTATTCCTATTCATAGGTTTGAGATGTATGACATTGCATTTCCTATAAGTTTCCTATTCCAATGATATTCCTACCGTGTGAACCAAAGGAGGCCTAAAGTAAGTTGAGGAGCAGCCGCCCTGCGAAAGCATTCTTATGATACTCAGCCTGATTTTGTTTGGGATCGAGATCCACCCAATTTATTCGTCCTTATATGTAATAAAAGATGTACTCCCTCTGAAATATAAGATTGTTTAGATCACTAGTGATCTAAACTGTCTTATATTTCTTTACAAAGGGAGTATGTATATGAGAAATAAAATACAGAGAAGCTTTCCCTTTGAAAAAAACTAAAGAGGAGGCAGCTTATGGCATAAACCACCGAAAAACCGAGCCTAAATAGTGGCTGCCTTGCTCCATCAAGTCATGCTCTCATCTTCATCTTAACTCTGAGGCTTCTGAACCATTTGGCCATCGAACCAAAGAAGAACATAGCAAAGAACCAACGGAAAAACAGTAGACGTCGAACACATTTCTAGCTCGCATTTACCAAGCGGAACCAATGTCGGCGGGAACATATTATTTCGGTTGTGCACAAATAAAATATCCACCAATGTAAGCAACCATACAAATCACCTGTGCGCAGCCCCCAAAGGCTGCACTGCATATACATTGTTACATGGTCCTAGCACTACAGCAAATCAAATCTTAAAACCGTCTGTCCTCGAGCTGCCACGGCGCTGAAAATCTAGCAGAGCACTGTGCTGTGTTGTTCGAATCGACAGAGATATGTACAGAACAATGCCGCGTCGCGGCGGTGTTGCTTATGAGGGTGCCGATTCAGCCCCGTCATGGAGGGCGCAGCAGACGGTTGCTTTGTGGTGCCCCTGGTACACCCTGATGGCCTCTCCCGTCGACATTGTCCAGAGCCTTGCCGTCGTATCAGACGAAGCTGCAAAACGGCAAAGATTTGCCCGGTTTTAAATCGTGAATAGCCAGGAAGATGAGCAGTGCCATGTGAGTGGTTAGCGCGTACCTGTTATCAAATAAGCACCGTCTACTGAGAAAACGCAGTCCCAAACCCAGCGCTGGTGACCTGGAAAGTCGAATACCCCACATAGTTTCAGTGTACCGATTAAAATTCTACAACTTTTAGTTCTAACTGATAAATTTAGAATTAAAAAGGAGCCCGGAAATTACCGACTAAAGTTTTTTCCAACTTGAAGCCATCCACGTTCCAAATCTTTACAGTGTGGTCAGATGATGCAGTTGCAAGATACCTGTAAACAAACCAAAGTGATACGTTGTTATAATATACGAAGATGAATCCTTTTTTGAGATGAAAAAAGTGTAACTGGAGCTTTGAAAGGTGAATGCTACTGACTAAAAAGACTTTCATGTGCACCAATGCAGTTTGGCAAATGAATGAATGGGAACTAGAAAGCAGTGTGCAAAAGAAGACATTTAGAAGAGTCAGGAAAGCGAAAATTGGTCATTTTGATCATTATATACCTGTTAGGGTCACAAAATTCAGGTGAAAGCAGGCACTTCAGAATGTAGCCATCATGGGCTTGCAGCTTATGGAGGGGCTCAAAGCTGGTGATTGTCTAAACAAGTGGTCTCATCAGCTTGAAAAAAATGCAGAAATCATAGAGTGTACAATGGCATGTAGGTCTGCAGACTCACTAACCTGAGTACCCTTAAGCAAGCGCCAAACGTAACATGTCCCACGGTTATTTGCAGCAACAACCATACTCCCATCCCACATGACTGTCAGAGATCTTACAGCTGTATCGACCTCTGGAACCTGAATAAATGGAACAAACACATCAACTGTGTTCTTGCATCTCACTCTAATTATACACTTGTACCTACAATCTGAAACATGTAACTTACCAACTCGCAGCTGCATGAATTAGCTGCCAAATCCCACACACGTATGTTTCCGTTCTGGTCGCCAGATATTAGTTCTTTCTGGAACATTGGGGAGATAATGTGGAAGTAAATGATATAGAATGAACAAAATACCAGGACAAATGTGGCAAAATAAGACAACCCTTGCCAGTTTGTAGCAAAAACTATCAAGACCTACGATACCAAATTAATATCATTAGATATACAATGCAATATATTTTCATACTTATACTATATCTATTTAAGAGTGCAGTTGTTGATGGTTTTTCCTACAAATTTGGTCAAACTATGCATCATTTGACTTCACACAAAAAATACAAGCATTCTTTTCAGAGAGTATTAGCTAGTCAACAAGCTTATGATCAAATGCAATATTCAGTGCTATGCTTGGATAATGAAAACTGAAATTGGTTAAGACCTGCCGGAACATATTCTAACCTGATTTGGGTGTAGGACCACGGTGTTGACAGCTGCGCGACTTTCATATTCTCGTTGACAAGTGGCAGTCCTAAAACCATACGTGCACATGTATAAAGATTTGGATCAACAGAACATACATCATGGACAGGAAAATCATTAACAAAAAATAAAAAACACAGGATATTACTATAAGGGTGAGTATCTAGTTAGAGTTTCAACTTCAAGACCACTATTCCTTCGCACAGAAAAACACTATTGAGTATCAGCGAACTCTCACATGGGCCATTTGACAAGATTTGGATAGAGCAGATTTATAAAGAAATGAGTTGGTAGGATTTTCTAAACAAGTTACATTCAATTGAGTAATTGACACTTAATCCCGTTTGATCTAGTTTACCCAAACCACACCGAATCGAGCATACTCTGAGTCTGCATAATAGCACCTATAGATGGGTTTGCTTTGGATTCTCTGTCTTGATTAAAATAATTATTTGAGAACAGCTTTTGAGAAGAACAGCAGGTGAAGGAAAAAAGAGCTGTAGCCAAGCAACATAATAAGATGTGAAACCTCACCGTAAATCCCAAATTCTCACAGTGCCATCCTCAGAACCTGAGTACATCCAGTTGCCATCACAATGGAACCCCACAGCCATCACATTACTAGTATGCGAATCATAGCTAATTACCTGTTAGGATATTGAGCAAATAAGGAACGGAAACATGTTGGCCCAGATTGGTTGCTTTTAGAGAACATGTAACATACCGGTTGTGGGCTATTTGAGTTAACATCAAAAAGGCGGATATGAGAATTGCCAGCAGCAGCTAGGAATCGCTTGTCCGGGGTTATCTCAAGGCGATTTACTTGCTGCAAAAGATAGGCTATCAACAGGCACATGGTGCATATGATTGCAAGTATGTAACTATGTCTTGAAGCGAATCAAGCCTATGCATTGGTCTATAATATTTATTTGTTTGTAGTCCTGTAAGACTGTTTGAACAGAATTATGGAAGGGTATGGTCCATCCACCTTATGTACATCATTACTTTTGTCATAAGGATAATAAAGAACCCAGAGCCAGCACTCACCGAGTCTGGATACTGAATAGTGCGGTAACAGCGACCACTCTTGGCTTCCCAAAATCTGATTGTGTGATCATAACTTGCAGTTGCAAGAATGACAGAAGGTTGAGCCATTCACACACCCGCCCTGCACGTACATAAAACACACTCTCAAAAGGAAACCAGAAAGTGGCCAAACAGCAAAGGAGAGTTGAAGACATTGAGATGGCATAATGTAACCAAGAAATTTGCCCCACCCACATAGGATCATTGACAGTCTTATCAGTACATGAGTTTGGGTCAAAGTACACGTGGAAATTTATCAAACTAGCTTAATAGATAGAGCCTGAATGGTGCCAACAGATAGAAGAGATCTGATTGGCGCCTCGGCTGTTTGATGTTCCATGTTAAAAACCTCTCTGAAACTGAAAGAGTGCATTAGCTACTTCAAAATTTCTTCACTGGAAGGAGGTCAGCATTGTTTTAGGGGCTGCCCACTTGTAATCTAGGCAAGCACGACATAAAGTTCATCAGATCATTTACCAGCGCCATAGGAAGCAAGTTAGGAACACTACTCACACAGGGGCAAAAACGAACGACTTAGAAGTTTTGCAGCACAAAGAGAAAGTTGCACGGTAATACGTCCTCCAGCCTCCAGGTGTGAGGCTACTAACCAGGGTTCAAACCCTGGTTGTCAAAAAAGAGGGAAAAAAAAGCCCTAATTTTTTCTAGGATGTTAAAACAGGGTGGTCCACCTAAAAAAAATTCGACAACAAATATGACATGCCAACGTTCTAATTAATTTACCAGTAGCACATACAAATAGATCAATATGGCCTTACAGTTACAGACATACTAAAATTCTCAATTTTTGCTTAAGAGAAGCCTACATAATACATACCTTGAGAAGTTCAAAGAAGAATATGAATATGTGGCATTGCCAATTTGTTAAGAGTGGCAAACAATCAGACAAATCATTATTATGTCACTGATCAGGTGTCCATGCATGCACTGGACAGCAAAATCTATGCGTATGTGTTCACAGGACGGGGTGTTCTTGTACTGATTGTTTAGTCAACGCAATGGACCTGACTCTTCCACCCGATTGATGCAACAGACAGCAAGCAAAGATGAAACCCTAAATCAGAAACTGGGGGAGTGGGCAGCTCACCTCGAGTCCTCAAATCGGGCTAAAGGCTGGCCGCCGGGCAGGGCTGCCCTGCTGGCTTGCTGCCGGCCGAGTGCCGGAGTCGGCGGAGAGCGGACTGGGCGGCGGGCGCCGGCTTGCAGGGGCGCCAGAGGGGCCCGATGGCGCCGAGCTCCGGGCCGGCGGGGCGGGGCCGAGAGGCAGGTAGCGACGGGCGACGGCGTCCGGCGAGCCGGCGAGATCGGGAGCCGAGCGGCCGAGGTCGGGGACGACGAGCAGGGGTTCCCAGTGCCGCTGCGTGCGTTGCTTGTTGGGCTAGCCGGGTGAGCTGGGTCGGGGCTCGGGACGAGTAAGCCATTGCTTGTTGGGCCTTCTTTTTCGCTGGGTCGGGACGAGTAGGCCGGTCTAAAATCGGGAGGCGACACGCGAGCGCCCATTTCGGGAAGGTTGGAAGGTTCCAGAACTTTTCCCAGAACCGTTTTAATTTTTTTTTGTTCTTGTTCTATTTCCTTTTTCATTTCGTAGACAATTTTTGTTCATCGAATTCAAAAAAAATTCATCAATTTCAAAAAATGTTCATCAAATACAAAAATTGTACATCGAATAGAAAGAATGTTCATCAACAATAAAAAATCTTCATAAAATTGAAAATTGTGTTCATAAATTACAAAAAATATTCATTAAATTTTAAAAATGTTCATAAAATACAAAAAAATCATTAAAATTCAAAAAATGTCCCTTTTCTGAAATTGTGAACATTTTAAATTTGGAATAATTTTCAAATTTATTTTTAATTTTTTTCCAAATAATACATGATTCATAATTTTAGCTACTTGCGCCCCCCCTCAAAGTGCGTATATTCATTTGGCAAGCGGCCGTGGATCGTCTGACCTTCGGTATTAACCTTCAAAAACGTCATGGCATGGGCAACATGTGTTGCGCTTTATGTGGAGCTCCGAAAAGCGCCAACCACATTCTGTTCCAATGTGCTCTGGCAAAATTATTGTGGAGTTATGTACAAGACTATTTTGGGCAAAATTGGAATCCAAATTTGATGCTAGAGATTCTTGCCCCGCCCAACAACGCTCACGGGCAGTAACGTCGCTTAGCTTGGAGAGCATTTAGTACTTTAGCTTGGGCGCCATGGCCTACTCGTAACAAACTTACCATTGAGGGAACCTGATCCGGGCATTTCTAGTCATCTGTCATCTTCACCATGATATTTCAGCGAAGATATTTCAACGAAGATATTTCTTAGTAGCTTGTTGGCCAAGTCATCAAAATCCAATTTGGATTCCAACAGGCACCATCTTTGACTGTGTACTGTAGCAGAACACTGTACAACCGACATGCTGTAGCGCCGACATCACTGTACATTACCGCCGTGCTGTAGCACAATGTGTACTGTAGCGCAGCACTAGTTTCCCTATAAATAGGAGGACACTCCCATATGTAAAAGTAAGAAGTTTGAGGTTATGTGTTAGGTCTTTTAGACAAGTTATCGAAGCTTTGCTTCGAGGTCATGTAAACAAGACGGGACCTCTGTCCGTCGTCTGTTTCCATTATCTATATATGGTGTGAAGGTTCTTGTGTTGTCAAGGATTGTCGTGCTGTGGCGTGAGGTTCGTTGTCACCAACGGATTGCGTGCTGGTTACTTCTACATCAGCGTGAGGTTCCTCGTGTGTCTAGGGATTGCTTGTTGAGTGTCGTTACCCCAACTTCAGGTTACGCGTATCACTCGCGTGATTGGGAGATTTATCGGTGGATTTGCATCAGGTTGTTGCATCGTGAAAGATCGGGCCAAAATCAAAGGCACGTACGACCACGTGCCCTTATCAGATGGTATTCGGAGCTTCAGGTTGATCACGGTGCAGATTTCTGTTTGGAGGTAATTTTCTATTCCTGCAAGCTATTTCTACAAGATGGGTGATGATGCATTTCCAATACCCAAGTTTGAGGGCACAACTGATGTTGAGGCATACCTCAAATGGGAGCTGAATATGGAAAAGGTATTCCGTATGCGTGGTGCGTACACTGAAGATATAAAGATCAAATTAGCAATTTCAGCATTTGATGGTTCTGCTTTACTTTGGTGGGAAAAATTTGTGGAGACTAGAGAAGCGATGGGACAGCAAGCTATTGATACTTGGCATACTATGAAGCATGAGATGCGCAATCATTTTGTGCCTCGACAATATATCCGTGAAAGATTGCTGAACTTGAAGCAGGATACAAAACCAGTTGCTTCGGAGGCACCACCATTGGCGTCAACTAAAACATCGGATGATGATGTACCAGTACGTGGTATGAGCTTACAACTTAATAAGCTGACCACTGGTGACAAGGTGGAGAAAAATCAGAGATGGAGCCTATTTCAGACGCAGTGCACCATCAAGGGGAAGGAATGCAAATTGATCATTGACAACGGCAGCTACTGTAATGGCATCAGCAAGGCAGTAGTGGAAGCTTTGGGGTTGTCTACATGGCGTATTCGAGAACCAAAGCATGTTGAATGGTTGAATAGCTGTGGTATGCTGAAAATTACACATAAGGTACGTGTTCCTTTTACAATTGGCGAATATGTTGATGAGGTGGAATGCGATGTGTTGCCACTGGAGGTTTGTGGATTGTTACTAGGGCATCCATGGCAGTATGATCGCAATGCTATGCATGCTCGAAGAGCCAATACATATACATTTACTCATGCTGGAAAGAAGCGGACATTGAAGCCTATGACGGATGACAAGATCCAGTCTGATGTGATACTGGTTGTGCGCAAGGAAAAGGTGCACACGACCACTTCGAGATCGAGGGCGATCTCACTTCAAGAGGGGGAGAATGATGTGGGGAGCATCACTAATAATGATATTTTATCTATGCCTGTTGTTCACAAGCCAGTTGATGAAAAGCCCCTCAATGAAGAAAAGGAGGATGCGGTGTGTGCTACATTTTCCACTTGCATCGACAAAGGTATGCAAACAGATGATGTTCATGATGATCGTGTGTCATTCCAGAAGAAAGCAAGAGTGGTAGACGACCGAAGGAATGAAGCAAAAATAGTGCGTTGGAATAAAGGAAAAGATGGCCGTGTTCGCATGTTATGTGGTCCTGGTATTGCACTTGTCTCGCAGGATTATAAAAAGGAAGTGGACAGGAAGATCATGAAGTTCAAGGAAGCAAGGCAGGGGCGCACTCGATTTGTTTGGCGGAAGAAGGAAGCGGCGTCAAAATTCAAGCACATTTGGAGAAGAAAGGAGGCATCAAGTACAGCAGCAAGTCAAGCTAGCCGAGAGCGAGATTACGCCGTGACAGGCCGGCAAGACTTGAAGAAGAGTGGCGATGTTGCTGATCTTACGCCATATACTGGAGAAGACCTTGCAGCGTTGAGGACAATGCCTTTCCAAGGGGGAGAGGATGATGCGGGCATTTCTAGCCATCTGTCATCTTCACCATGATATTTCAGCGAAGATATTTCTTAGTAGCTTGTTGGCCAAGTCATCAAAATCCAATTTGGATTCCAACAGCCACCATCTTTGACGGTGTACTGTAGCGAAAGGAGCAATGTAGCGCCGGTAGCACTGTAGCAGAACACTGTACGGCCGACATACTGTAGCGCCGACGTTACTGTGCATGTCGCCGTGTCGTAGCGCCACGTGTACTGTAGCGCATCACTAGTTTTCCTATAAATAGGACACTCCCATATGTAAAAGTAACAAGTTTGAGGTTATGTGTTAGGTCTTTTAGACAAGTTATCGAAGCTTTGCTTCGAGGTCATGTAAACAAGACGGGACCTCTGTCCGTCGTCTGTTTCCATTATCTATACTAGTACGATGCCCATGCTACGCTACGGAATCACAAAAGATCGGGTGAGAATTGCTTACTTAAGTGTCAAGTGTCTAATGAACAATAAAAGACAAGAGATCAATCAAAGTGATGCCATATTGTTGATAAGTATACATTGACCAAAATCAAACCTATGGTTTCCGATCAACCCCCTCGTCCAAGCCAAACATATTTTTTCCCTCAATTTTCACCTTGTAGAAGACTTGGTGTTCTTCCTACCCAGCTTTCTCATTGTTGTTCCATAATCCATATTGAGGGGACAGGGAGCATGCGGCAAATAGAAAATCCATCCACGCACATTTGGCAATTGCGCCGACCCAAACCAGCTTTTGGTTAGCACATGATCCACCTCCGGTCCGCACCCCATTAACCGCTATAAGAATCTGCATACAACGCCACCATAAAGAGAAGCAATATTTTAGACCCATTCGCCAAGCATAGTATGCCATTCTTTTAGTTGTTCACTCAAAACATCTGTGCCAACAATATTAGCCCCTTTGCTCTCCCTTCATCTTCTACCTAAAAAAATGGTATTTAGTATCTATAACCGTTTGTAGAATATTTAAACAAAGGGAAAATTTAGAGGGTCTGTAGTGTATGTAGGCAAACAAAAAAAAACAATAGACATCCCTTTCAGTACATTTTGTACAGGGCAAAGAAACAAAATGTAAAGTACAAGATGCTCTTGAATCATATGTATATAGAAGGGGTGAGTGCACATGTACGTACATACAAAAATATTAGTGTTGGACTACTTGTAACTTTCTTACATCAACCAGGTTTCTGCAAAGAAAATGCTGATAACAGACAACAAGGAAACAAATATCCCGGATGTGGCTTGGAAAATTGGATGTTTCTCCACATATGCACAATCTAAAGTCAACAGAAGCAATGAACATAGAGAAAAGTAAGACATAACTGACACAGAAGTATCACTATATCAGAAAGTAAGGAATGCGGAATTAACAGGGACAAACACTGCAGCCACAACATTTTGCAATGATAATTTGCTACATGCATATGTCAATCATGAAAATGATACAATAAGCATACGACACAACTAGAGTCTGACACATAGAGGCAAATACTAATTATTCTCTATGTAGGGCATAAGCCAACAACTATGAGCAGCAATAGAGCTCTGTACTTGCGTGCTCTTGAGAAATGCCACTACAAGGTTTCAGGTCTTGAGAAACGCCGGATGGAAGAGCTTTGCCAAATGCCATCCGGGGCTGCTCACTACTCCGAAGCGGCGTGTATGGGCTCCAGCATGTCGCCATTGTAGGCCCGTCGGGTACTGATGAGGCTCCGCACGTAGAGGTAGCCCGCGGCCTATCGCCGTCGCGGCGCCCGCTACAGCCAGCTCGTCCGCTTGTTGCCGCGCTCACTGTCCATTGGGGTGGTGTCATGCACAACAGCTTGGAGAATGGAAGATGCAGCACAGCCGCTCGGCTGATTGATTATTTTTCTATTTTACACGTACAAGACCATGACGACGGGACGGCGGCCGGAGCAGGCGCGCTGGAACGAGGGCGGTTGGAGGCTGTGCGCGCCGTTCAAGACCAGCTTAGGACGGCAAGCATGGCTGCCTGATGCATGGCGGACGCTGGCGACGTAAGGACCCGAACGCCCCCAACGAATTTCCTCTCATTTCTCCCCAATCGCTGCTCCTGGTCGCCGGGTGCCGATGCCTTCGCTGCTCCTGGTCGCCGGGTTCCGATGCCTTCGCTGCTCCCGGCCAACGCCTCCCAGCGGCTCCCGACCGCCGCCTACCATGCCTCCGCTGCTCCAGGTCACCGCCTCCCGGCTGCTCCCAACCGCCACATGTCGTGCCTCGGTCGATGTCCATCTCCCAAGGGGTCGCGCTGCTCCCGCTCGGCAGGTGGTTCGCGCCGACAAGATTGAACTGGAGCGCCCATCGGCATTTCCTCTCGGCCACCACGACATCTGTGCCACGGTCATCTTCCCCGACCCTGATGACCGCCGCCGCACACCAGGCTCTTAAACGACACCTTTCGGCACCGATTCCGGCCGGCCTCAGGTCCGCGACGACGCAAGAAGTGCGTACCCGTCACCAGCACCTCCTCCCATGGACCGTGCTGGCCGAAGTCTGCCGAATCCTTCGACTCCGTCTGTCGACCGCCGTGTGATGTTCTCCTTCTCCCACAACCTGCACAGCCAGATCTAGGAGGAGTGATGACGATGGGGAAATCTCAATGCCAAATATATACGTACGATTTTTTGAGACCCTAACACTACAGCTACAGCTATACAGGAGACGTGACACTCGCCCAAATCAACTCCAGCGCTCGCGGGGAAAGAGAGGGGAGGGGCCGGCGGCGAGGAAATTTGGAGGGGCTCTAGACTATTCCTGTTTTGCCAGAGAAGGAGAAGCCTCCAGACTATTCCTGTTTTGGCGGTTGGCTGGGCACATGTGGGCCTCTTCCTCAAGCTAGATATTTCAAAGGCTTTCGACTCTGTTAATTGGGCCTTCCTGCTTGAGGTCATGCAACGCCTCGGGTTTGGACAACGGTGGCGGGACTGGATCTGCCTCTCCCTGTCTTCTTCTTCATCAAGGGTACTTCTTAATGGAAACCCCGGTAGGAAGTTCAGACACGCAAAGGGCCTTCGTCAGGGCGACCCAATATCTCCGATGCTTTTCATCCTGGCCATTGACCCACTACAGCAGATCCTTCAGCTCGCCTCCCGGCAAGGCATCCTCAAGCCCTTTTGTGCAAGGACGGCCAGATACAGAATCTCCCTATACGCCGACGATGCGGGCATTTTTGCGAACCCCGACAAGGATGAGCTTCGTGCGATTTCTGCAATTCTGAAGACTTTTGGGGAGGCAAGCGGACTGGTCACAAACTTGACCAAGACTGAGGTCTTCCCGATCAGATGTGCTGGCATTGACCTTCAGGATGTGCTATCAGTCTTCCCCGCCAAGATCGCCACCTTCCCGGGACGTTACTTGGGGCTTCCCCTGCATTATCGCCGACTAAGAGGGATCGATCTGCAACCCTTCATCGACAGGGTAGCGGGCAGACTTCCAGGATGGAAAGGAAAACTGCTGAACAAACCTGGCAGGGTGGCACTTGCGCAGTCCGTTCTCACGGCCATGGCAACCTTCCACATCACCGCTCTCAACCTGTCGAAGGGGACCCTGAGAAAGATCGACAAAATCATTCGGGCCTTCATATGGCAAAAAGAAGACCAATCTCAGACCTCGGGTGGTCACTCCCTTGTTAACTGGAAGACCGTCTGCCGCCCGAAGCATTTGGGCGGCCTAGGGATCATGGACCTGGAGAGATTCGGCCGCGCCCTGCGTCTCCGGTGGCCGTGGCTACAATGGACTGATCCAGAGAGGCCATGGGCGGGATCTGATTTACCATGCGACCAAGCAGACATGAACCTCTTTCGCGCGTGCACCTCAATAACGCTGGGCAATGGGCAAAAGGCCCTCTTCTGGCATGACAACTGGATCGGAAGCGGCCCCCTCAAGCTTCTAGCTCCAGAGCTTTACAAGATCACCTCCAGAAAGAACAGATCGGTGCACAATGAACTCACGAACGAGAACTGGATCAGGGCGGTGGCCAAACTTCAGACCATGCAGCAACTGGGAGAATTTGTGACTCTCTGGGAGCGGATCAGTCAGACAGCCCTTCTGCCTGCCCAAGAGGACCGCATTCACTGGAACTTAACCACCTCTGGGGCATACTCTGCTGCTTCGGCCTACGCCGCGCAATTCTTCGGCTCCTACCCACGTTTCGACACGGCCAAGGTCTGGTCCGCAAACGCTGAGCCTAAGTGCAAATTCTTCGCCTGGCTAGCTCTGCACGGAAGAATCCTCACCGCAGATATGCTGGCTGTGAGGGGATGGCCTCATGACCCCAGGTGCCTGCTATGCCTCCAACAGCCGGAAACAGCAACTCACCTCTGCAAGGATTGTCCCTTCACGGTCGCGGTCTGGAACCAGGTGAACACCTGGACAAACGAGGGCGTACCAATCTCGGGCTTCCTCCCGGAGCCAGGAAACGTGTCCGACTGGTGGGACGCGACGCTGACATCACAGTCCAAGCAGGTGCGCAGGAGGCGCAGCGGGAGAATCATCTACACTTTATGGTCGATCTGGAAGGAGCGAAATAGGCGTGTTTTCACTGGACAACGACTGACGCACCGCGAGGTTGCGGCACTGGCCCTAGACACAATTAATCAGCGTGACCTGGCATTTGCAGGAAGCTTGCCAAACGCGGGTATTGGCTAAACTAGTTTTAGATCAGTCTTTTTGCGGTTTCTGCGACGTTCCCTAAAAACGCTCGCCCCTCTGTAAATTGCGTTCATTCTCCATCCCTTCTATAAGAAAAGGCAGTGCTCCTGCCGGTTCCTCAAAAAAAAAAAAAACATGTCTCAGTCTCAATCTCAACCTCAGATTTCAGATCGAACGGTAGATATAGCCCGAAGGCAGGCACACCATCATCACCAACTCACATTTTTATAGGAGTAGAGATATGGTGTGAAGGTTCTTGTGTTGTCAAGGATTGTCGTGCTGTGGCGTGAGGTTCGTTGTCACCAACGGATTGCATGCTGGTTACTTCTACATCAGCGTGAGGTTCCTCGTGTGTCTAGGGATTGCTTGTTGAGTGTCGTTACCCCAACTTCAGGTTACGCGTATCACTCGCGTGATTGGGAGATTTATCGGTGGATTTGCATCAGGTTGTTGCATCGTGAAAGATCGGGCCAAAATCAAAGGCACGTACGACCACGTGCCCTTATCAGCTGGTATTCGGAGCTTCAGGTGATCACGGTGCAGATTTCTGTTTCGGGGTAATTTTCTATTCCTGCAAGTTATTTCTACAAGATGGGTGATGATGCATTTCCAATACCCAAGTTTGAGGGCACAACTGATGTTGAGGCATACCTCAAATGGCCCCCCCCCCCCCCCCCCCCCCCCCCCCCCCCCCCCCCCCCCCCCCCCCCCCCCCCCCCCCCCCCCCCCCCCCCCCCCCCCCCCCCCCCCCCCCCCCCCCCCCCCCCCCCCCCCCCCCCCCCCCCCCCCCCCCCCCCCCCCCCCCCCCCCCCCCCCCCCCCCCCCCCCCCCCCCCCCCCCCCCCCCCCCCCCCCCCCCCCCCCCCCCCCCCCCCCCCCCCCCCCCCCCCCCCCCCCCCCCCCCCCCCCCCCCCCCCCCCCCCCCCCCCCCCCCCCCCCCCCCCCCCCCCCCCCCCCCCCCCCCCCCCCCCCCCCCCCCCCCCCCCCCCCCCCCCCCCCCCCCCCCCCCCCCCCCCCCCCCCCCCCCCCCCCCCCCCCCCCCCCCCCCCCCCCCCCCCCCCCCCCCCCCCCCCCCCCCCCCCCCCCCCCCCCCCCCCCCCCCCCCCCCCCCCCCCCCCCCCCCCCCCCCCCCCCCCCCCCCCCCCCCCCCCCCCCCCCCCCCCCCCCCCCCCCCCCCCCCCCCCCCCCCCCCCCCCCCCCCCCCCCCCCCCCCCCCCCCCCCCCCCCCCCCCCCCCCCCCCCCCCCCCCCCCCCCCCCCCCCCCCCCCCCCCCCCCCCCCCCCCCCCCCCCCCCCCCCCCCCCCCCCCCCCCCCCCCCCCCCCCCCCCCCCCCCCCCCCCCCCCCCCCCCCCCCCCCCCCCCCCCCCCCCCCCCCCCCCCCCCCCCCCCCCCCCCCCCCCCCCCCCCCCCCCCCCCCCCCCCCCCCCCCCCCCCCCCCCCCCCCCCCCCCCCCCCCCCCCCCCCCCCCCCCCCCCCCCCCCCCCCCCCCCCCCCCCCCCAGGGGCGCACTCGATTTGTTTGGCGGAAGAAGGAAGCGGCGTCAAAATTCAAGCACATTTGGAGAAGAAAGGAGGCATCAAGTACAGCAGCAAGTCAAGCTAGGCGAGAGCGAGATTGCGGCGTGACAGGCCGGCAAGACTTGAAGAAGAGTGGCGATGTTGCTGATCTAACGCCATATACTGGAGAAGACCTTGCAGCATTGAGGACAACGCCTTTCCAAGGGGGAGAGGATGATGCGGGCGTTTCTAGCCATCTGTCATCTTCACCATGATATTTCAGCGAAGATATTTCTTAGTAGCTTGTTGGCCAAGTCATCAAAATCCAATTTGGATTCCAACAGCCACCATCTTTGACGGTGTACTATAGCGCAGAGAGCACTGCAGCGTCGGTAGCACTGTAGCAGAACACTGTACGACCGACATACTGTAGCGCCGACATCACTGTGCATGCCGCCGTGCTGTAGCGCCATGTGTACTGTAGCGCATCACTAGTTTTCCTATAAATAGGACACTCCCATATGTAAAAGTAAGAAGTTTGAGGATATGTGTTAGGTCTTTTAGACAAGTTGCTTTGCTTCGAGGTCATGTAAACAAGACGGGACCTCTGTCCGTCGTCTGTTTCCATTATCTATATATGGTGTGAAGGTTCTTGTGTTGTCAAGGATTGTCGTGCTGTGGCGTGAGGTTCGTTGTCACCGACGGATTGCGTGCTGGTTACTTCTACATCAGCGTGAGGTTCCTCGTGTGTCTAGGGATTGCTTGTTGAGTGTCGTTACCCCAACTTCATGTTACGCGTATCACTCGCGTGATTGGGAGATTTATCAGTGGATTTGCATCAGGTTGTTGCATCGTGAAAGATCGGGCCAAAATCAAAGGCACGTACGACCACGTGCCCTTATCAGCTGGTATTCGGAGCTTCAGGTTGATCACGGTGCAGATTTCTGTTTGGAGGTAATTTTCTATTCCTGCAAGTTATTTCTACAAGATGGGTGATGATGCATTTCCAATACCCAAGTTTGAGGGCACAACTGATGTTGAGGCATACCTCAAATGGGAGCTGAATATGGAAAAGGTATTCCATATGCGTGGTGCGTACACTGAAGATATAAAGATCAAATTAGCAATTTCAGCATTTGATGGTTCTGCTTTACTTTGGTGGGAAAAATTTGTGGAGACTACAGAAGCGATGGGACAGCAAGCTATTGATACTTGGCATACTATGAAGCATGAGATGCGCAATCATTTTGTGCCTCGACAATATATCCGTGAAAGATTGCTGAACTTGAAGCAGGATACAAAACCAGTTGCTTCGGAGGCACCACCATTGGCGTCAACTAAAACATCGGATGATGATGTACCAGTACGTGGTATGAGCTTACAACTTAATAAGCTGACCACTGGTGACAAGGTGGAGAGAAATCAGAGATGGAGCCTATTTCAGAGGCAGTGCACCATCAAGGGGAAGGCATGCAAATTGATCATTGACAACGGCAGCTACTGTAATGGCATCAGCAAGGCAGTAGTGGAAGCTTTGGGGTTGTCTACATGGCGTATTCGAGAACCAAAGCATGTTGAATGGTTGAATAGCTGTGGTATGCTGAAAATTACACATAAGGTACGTGTTCCTTTTACAGTTGGCGAATATGTTGATGAGGTGGAATGCGATGTGTTGCCACGGGAGGTTTGTGGATTGTTACTAGGGCGTCCATGGCAGTATGATCGCAATGCTATGCATGCTGGAAGAGCCAATACATATACATTTACTCATGCTGGAAAGAAGCGGACATTGAAGCCTATGACGGATGACAAGATCCAGTCTGATGTGATACTGGTTGTGCGCAAAGAAAAGGTGCACAAGACCACTTCGAGATCGAGGGCGATCTCACTTCAAGAGGGGGAGAATGATGTGGGGAGCATCACTAATAATGATATTTAATCTATGCCTGTTGTTCACAAGCCAGTTGATGAAAAGCCCCTCAATGAAGAAAAGGAGGATGCGGTGTGTGCTACATTTTCCACTTGCATCGACAGAGGTATGCAAACGGATGATGTTCATGATGATCGTGTGTCATTCCAGAAGAAGGCAAGAGTGGTAGACGACCGAAGGAATGAAGCAAAAATAGTGCGTTGGAATAAAGGAAAAGATGGCCGTGTTCGCATGTTATGTGGTCCTGGTATTGCACTTGTCTCGCAGGATTATAAAAAGGAAGTGGACAGGAAGATCATGAAGTTCAAGGAAGCAAGGCAGGGGCGCACTCGATTTGTTTGGCGGAAGAAGGAAGCGGCGTCAAAATTCAAGCACATTTGGAGAAGAAAGGAGGCATCAAGTACAGCAGCAAGTCAAGCTAGCCGAGAGCGAGATTGCGGCGTGACAGGCCGGCAAGACTTGAAGAAGAGTGGCGATGTTGCTGATCTAACGCCATATACTGGAGAAGACCTTGCAGCGTTGAGGACAACACCTTTCCAAGGGGGACAGGATGATGCAGGCATTTCTAGCCATCTGTCATCTTCACCATGATATTTCAGCGAAGATATTTCTTAGTAGCTTGTTGGCCAAGTCATCAAAATCCAATTTGGATTCCAACAACCACCATCTTTGACGGTGTACTGTAGCGTCGGTAGCACTGTAGCAGAACACTGTACGGCCGACATACTGTAGTGCCGACATCACTGTACATGCTGACATGCTGTAGCGCCATGTGTACTGTAGCGCATCACTAGTTTTCCTATACATAGGACACTCCCATATGTAAAAGTAAGAAGTTTGAGGTTATGTGTTAGGTCTTTTAGACAAGTTATCGAAGCTTTGCTTCGAGGTCATGTAAACAAGACGGGGCCTCTGTCCGTCGTCTGTTTCCATTATCTATATATGGTGTGAAGGTACAAGACGGGGCCTCTGTCCGTCGTCTGTTTCCATTATCTATATATGGTGTGAAGGTTCTTGTGTTGTCAAGGATTGTCGTGCTGTGGCGTGAGGTTCGTTGTCACCAACGGATTGCGTGCTGGTTACTTCTACATCAGCGTGAGGTTCCTCGTGTGTCTAGGGATTGCTTGTTGAGTGTCGTTACCCCAACTTCAGGTTACGCGTATCACTCGTGTGATTGGGAGATTTATCAGTGGATTTGCATCAGGTTGTTGCATCGTGAAAGATCGGGCCAAAATCAAAGGCAGGTACGACCACGTGCCCTTATCAGAACCATTCCGCCCCATCCTGCTAACTATATCTTTAAATGTTCTCTGTTTTTTTCAGCAGTGGCATACTCTAGGGAAGAGGTAGGACAGTGAGGCGGAGCCGGGCATCCTTCTATCTTCACGCTATTCATAGGAGCTCTTGAGTCGGATCTTGTGAGGCCTTAGTTATCTTAGTGCTCGTGTTAGAGTCGTGATTTCTATTTCTGTCTTTATTATGCTTGGTTTGGAAGTACAGTACTTAACGTTGTGCTACCTTAGCCTATGTTGGCTTTATTAATTCAAAGACATGCGCCCCTTGTGCCTGTTTTCTAATTTTTTTTTTCCAGATTATGGAGACAGAAATAAGAATCCCATTGATCATATGTAAAAATCTCTCATTGAGGATTTAAAAACAGACAATTCCATTACATAGCTACACTAAACTGGCAAACATTTCTTGATGTTGCTGGAACAATTAGCTCTTCAAGGCACCGGTTAATTGTGTCGCCGCAACAACCCGCTATGCAATTCATATTTTACCCCCGCCAAAAACAGACTAAGGAAATTAATTCAGGCGTCGAAGCTGATCTCGGCCTCGTCGTCCTCGTCAACAAAGAGGAAATGTGAGGCTCTGTCGATCACCATCTTGCCGTCCTCCCTCGCCCTGCTCAAGTGCTCGCACGGGCTCACGTTGAACGTCAGGCTAGCCTTCTCACCGGCCTCGAGGTGCTGGCTCTGGAACCCAACCAGCTGGCTCGCCGGACACCCACCCGTCGCGTTGGGCCACCGGAGGAACATCAGCACCGAGTGCTTTCCATCCATGGGACCGTGGTTCTCCACCTCGATCACCGCTGGGAACTTGAGCTGTTCGCACCGCTCGGACCCGATCTCCTCCACGTCGTAGTGGCTCGCGCCGCCGTCCGCCGCTGCCGTCGAGGTCAGGCCGGCGAGCAGACTCTTTTGATGACTGGCTAGTCCTGAGGCTGCTAGCCGGCGGGAGAACCTGGAGTAGCTGAGGCCGTAGCCGAACTTGTAGACGGTGGGTCCCCGGTAGAAGCGGTAGGTACGGCCCGGGTAGCCGGTGGCCGGGTCAGCGCGCATCCGCATGTCCGTCATGGGCACCCTCATGTACTCCTCGGGGTACCACGTCACCGGCAGCCTGCCGCTGGGGTTGTGCTCCCCGAAGAGCACCTTGGCGATGGCAAGCCCGCCGGCCTGCCCGGGGTATCCGGCCCACACGATGGCACCGATCTTGGGGTTGAATTTGGCGAATGTCACGTCGACCGGGCCGCCGGTGAGGAGCACCAGGATCACCGGCCGTTTTGCCGCGCTGGCCACGGCTTCGATGAGGCTCTGCTGCTGCCCGGGGAGCAGCAGGCTCGTCCTGTCCCGCCCTTCCTCCTCCTGCACGTGGCTCGTCCCCATGAACAGGATCACGTGGTCCGTCGACCTCGCCATCGCCACCGCCTTGCCCGTCGCGGCGGACCAGCACGCTGTATCGATACACCCGGGCTCAAAGCTCACGTCCTTCACGTACCCATTGAGCCCCTGGAGCGGCGTGATGGTCTCGCACGGCGGGCCGAAGTAGTTGCCGAGGAGCGCCCCGGGGTCGTTGGCGTTGGGGCCGATGACGGCGGTCGACCCGACCGTCCACCGGCGGAGCGGGAGGATGCCGGCGTCGTTCTTGAGCAGGACGATGCCGCTCTCCGCCGCATGGAGCGCCAGATTCTTGTGGGCGGGAGAGCACACGTCGTTGGCGCCGAAGTGCCCGTACAGCGGGTTGCTCCGGGGGTCGCCGTTGAAGTGCCCGAGCCGCATCCTCACCGAGAAGAGGTTGATGAGCGTCTTGTCCACGTCCCGCTCCGTCATCTTCCCCTGCCGGAGCGCTCGTGAGACTTTTCCGGGGCGCTCCGCGCGCGACACTTGTCGCGCTGACGGGCCCTCCCGTGATTTCCGGTTTTCCTTTCTGGTTTTTTCTTTTTTCCCCCCCCCCCCCCCCCCCCCCCCCCCCCCCCCCCCCCCCCCCCCCCCCCCCCCCCCCCCCCCCCCCCCCCCCCCCCCCCCCCCCCCCCCCCCCCCCCCCCCCCCCCCCCCCCCCCCCCCCCCCCCCCCCCCCCCCCCCCCCCCCCCCCCCCCCCCCCCCCCCCCCCCCCCCCCCCCCCCCCCCCCCCCCCCCCCCCCCCCCCCCCCCCCCCCCCCCCCCCCCCCCCCCCCCCCCCCCCCCCCCCCCCCCCCCCCCCCCCCCCCCCCCCCCCCCCCCCCCCCCCCCCCCCCCCCCCCCCCCCCCCCCCCCCCCCCCCCCCCCCCCCCCCCCCCCCCCCCCCCCCCCCCCCCCCCCCCCCCCCCCCCCCCCCCCCCCCCCCCCCCCCCCCCCCCCCCCCCCCCCCCCCCCCCCCCCCCCCCCCCCCCCCCCCCCCCCCCCCCCCCCCCCCCCCCCCCCCCCCCCCCCCCCCCCCCCCCCCCCCCCCCCCCCCCCCCCCCCCCCCCCCCCCCCCCCCCCCCCCCCCCCCCCCCCCCCCCCCCCCCCCCCCCCCCCCCCCCCCCCCCCCCCCCCCCCCCCCCCCCCCCCCCCCCCCCCCCCCCCCCCCCCCCCCCCCCCCCCCCCCCCCCCCCCCCCCCCCCCCCCCCCCCCCCCCCCCCCCCCCCCCCCCCCCCCCCCCCCCCCCCCCCCCCCCCCCCCCCCCCCCCCCCCCCCCCCCCCCCCCCCCCCCCCCCCCCCCCCCCCCCCCCCCCCCCCCCCCCCCCCCCCCCCCCCCCCCCCCCCCCCCCCCCCCCCCCCCCCCCCCCCCCCCCCCCCCCCCCCCCCCCCCCCCCCCCCCCCCCCCCCCCCCCCCCCCCCCCCCCCCCCCCCCCCCCCCCCCCCCCCCCCCCCCCCCCCCCCCCCCCCCCCCCCCCCCCCCCCCCCCCCCCCCCCCCCCCCCCCCCCCCCCCCCCCCCCCCCCCCCCCCCCCCCCCCCCCCCCCCCCCCCCCCCCCCCCCCCCCCCCCCCCCCCCCCCCCCCCCCCCCCCCCCCCCCCCCCCCCCCCCCCCCCCCCCCCCCCCCCCCCCCCCCCCCCCCCCCCCCCCCCCCCCCCCCCCCCCCCCCCCCCCCCCCCCCCCCCCCCCCCCCCCCCCCCCCCCCCCCCCCCCCCCCCCCCCCCCCCCCCCCCCCCCCCCCCCCCCCCCCCCCCCCCCCCCCCCCCCCCCCCCCCCCCCCCCCCCCCCCCCCCCCCCCCCCCCCCCCCCCCCCCCCCCCCCCCCCCCCCCCCCCCCCCCCCCCCCCCCCCCCCCCCCCCCCCCCCCCCCCCCCCCCCCCCCCCCCCCCCCCCCCCCCCCCCCCCCCCCCCCCCCCCCCCCCCCCCCCCCCCCCCCCCCCCCCCCCCCCCCCCCCCCCCCCCCCCCCCCCCCCCCCCCCCCCCCCCCCCCCCCCCCCCCCCCCCCCCCCCCCCCCCCCCCCCCCCCCCCCCCCCCCCCCCCCCCCCCCCCCCCCCCCCCCCCCCCCCCCCCCCCCCCCCCCCCCCCCCCCCCCCCCCCCCCCCCCCCCCCCCCCCCCCCCCCCCCCCCCCCCCCCCCCCCCCCCCCCCCCCCCCCCCCCCCCCCCCCCCCCCCCCCCCCCCCCCCCCCCCCCCCCCCCCCCCCCCCCCCCCCCCCCCCCCCCCCCCCCCCCCCCCCCCCCCCCCCCCCCCCCCCCCCCCCCCCCCCCCCCCCCCCCCCACCTCTTCCCTAGAGTATGCCACTGCTGAAAAAAACAGAGAACATTTAAAGATATAGTTAGCAGGATGGGGCGGAATGGTTCTGATAAGGGCACGTGGTCGTACGTGCCTTTGATTTTGGCCCGATCTTTCACGATGTAACAACCTGATGCAAATCCACCGATAAATCTCCCAATCACGCGAGTGATACGCGTAACCTGAAGTTGGGGTAACGACACTCAACAAGCAACCCCTAGACACACGAGGAACCTCACGCTGATGTAGAAGTAACCAGCACGCGATCCGTTGGTGACAACGAACCTCACGCCACAGCACGACAATCCTTGACAACACAAGAACCTTCACACCATATATAGATAATGGAAACAGACGACGGACAGAGGCCCCGTCTTGTTCACATGACCTCGAAGCAAAGCTTCGATAACTTGTCTAAAAGACCTAACACATAACCTCAAACTTCTTACTTTTACATATGGGAGTGTCCTATTTATAGGAAAACTAGTGAGCGCTACAGTACACACGGCGCTACGGCACGGCGGCATGTACAGTGATGTCGGCGCTACAGTATGGCAGTCGTACATTGTTCTGCTACAGTGCTACCGACGCTACAGTGCTCCCTGCGCTACAGTGTATTACAGTTCACCACCTCGCTTTTTCGTTATTAACGAAAAGTCATTTGCCTTCCAAAAGGGAAGATAGTTATAAGAAGAATGTATTACAGTGGTAAATACCTCTCTTATGTTGAGCGAGTGCTATTCTTATTTAATTGCTTCCTTCTAGTTGAACCAATATATGAATGCATTAGGCATTCTGCCATGGACTTTGGTTCAGGGCCCTAAAGGTTTCAGCAATTTAAGAATTAATATATGTCGACATATGTAGTCTTATGTTATATGATTCTGTTGAATCAATAAAATTTGTGGAAATAATATTTACATATTTTAACTCCTCATGATTTCCCATAAGAATGGAGTCAAGGTGTTTCGATGTCCCAACAATTCAAGTTGTGTGCACATTTATGTTGGGTTTGGATGATGAGCATCCGTTATGTGTTATTCAACTTGAGGTTGAGCTACATTTACTAGTTGAGGATATAATTTCCTCTATTTCTGCGGATGCATATGAGAACTCATTCCTCATGTGACCATGATTCTCCCCCTTTTTCTCTCATTTGGGGAGAATAGTGGTTGTATGATGTACTTCCACTTTGCATGGCACATTGCTTGCATGCATAATGTGATTTCATGACGTCTTTGTCATAAGTAAATGTATTTGGCAGATTTGCAAAGTGTTGCAAATATATGATTGAACTTTAGGTTCAGATTTTCAAGTACGTGGATATGAGGACTGGTTGTCTATGACATTTCTAATTTCTCGGCATTATTTGTGGTACGAATCTCCCCCTAATGCCGAAAATGTCCTTATTTTAAATGTAATCAGCGTAAGGGAAATAACTAATTCTCCTGATGGGAGTTTGAAATATTTATGATTGACGGATAAATAAATAGTTATACCTCACATCGATCCCAAATTTATGTGAGGCCCCATGTACACTGGAGTGGTGATATCGGTATATAACCGAATTATTGCAGATGGGAAATACTTGTTTGATTTCCACGTACTTACTGCAAGGGGAAGCAGTATGATATGCAGTTGGTATGATCTATAATCGATCTACGGCTTGTAAGACCGCATGTTTCCAACAAGATGTTGGCATATTAAAATTCTATAAAAGTGGTCACATAATTAGTTTTATTCTTTTGATAAAGAATTTAACTGCACCATTTTGGGTATGTACATGAGGTACTTAGTAAAAAGCATACATGCTCTTGAAAGCGGCATTCAAATGGGTTTAACCCATATGCTAGGATTATTTGCTCTTAATCAGGTAATTTGAGCAATTAATTTAGAAATTCATGGGTTTGTGGAGATTAGAGCCTCACATAAGATCATCTTTTAGATGTCTATTGATACCATGAATAAATGTCCCAGAAACGGTTGAGTAGTCCACATATATATTCTTTGATGTGTTCAATAAGTTTAAGTGGTACTTTCTGAATTTTAAGATAAGAGTGTCCTAAAAATCAATTTTCTCATGGCACATGTGGTGCACATAAAATCGATGACTTGAGATTTTGCAGCTTTTAAGCTGTGACCAACAAAATTGTCACTAATTTTTCGTATCATCCCTATTTTAGGGTGACATAGGCAATCATGCCAAAAAAAACATAAAGTTATAAAGATTCGAAAAATTAGTTTCTACGCAACAGATAAATAGTATGAATGTTATTCATATATTTAAATGTCATGTCAGCGGAATATGATATAATGGACAACATACCACATGAAGTAGTATGCTCATAGGCCGATGGCATGTGGGGATAGTTATGAGACTAAACGAGGTCTCTGAAATATCTTGGGGATTTTATCCAGCAAGCAAATTGTTATTGCAAAAAAAAGGATATATCTCCTCTGGACAAAGACTTATGTTCTCATTCTGATGAATATTATGAGTACCGTCCATAACCAGATTATTGATTATTTTCTGGTACTCATCGAAGTGAACTTCGAAATTATCCCATTGAACTCGCATTGATTAATAAATTTGAGGAATAACCAACCAAATGCTTGAGAGCATTTATACGTATGATGAAACTTGATAGTTATACTATCACTTTTGGTAGGTCTCCTATGATTCTTCTTGTCATTTACCTCCACTTTACATTAATTTCTCTTGGTTCTTTTCGAGACCATTGAGATTCTTAGTATATGAGTACTAATATGAATTTCAAGTAAGGGTGTATCACCCGTAGGGTGTATATGTTGATTCTTCATAAGAAGAAATTCTTATCCTGAAATGCAGATGATAATGTTATTGCATTATCATCAAGAGAGGATGTAAAGTGATTTATAGAATTGGATTAGATCTATTTCTCAGCTATCTGATCACAAATTATCAACTTGGAGTTGACTCAATAGACAAGAAGAATTATAAGTTGCAATGGACTGGAAATCCAACAAAATAAATAAGTGAATATTCAAATTGCGTTTATGCGACATATATCTCATTGATGGAGATTGAGAAAAATGAATGTTTATCCAATTTTCTCTGATCAAATTTGAGTTCATGAATTTATGTGTGTAAATGCCAGCCATGTCTTGCATGAGATGATCATGCAATTCATTTACTTTGCTAGTAAATTGAAATAAAAAATGCTTCGATTGAGCACTTATGGTCAAGATAATTTCTTAATGACCATAGTCTGGACATTCAATGTTGAGACATTAAATGGTATTTCTATCATGCTTTGGACTGCATTCCCAGAGGGGTGAGTGATGTTACATTTATCGCCAAAACACAGATATGCAATTTTGACATTGGTTAGTCATGGTGAAGATAATTATCACCATATGATGTAGAACCTCAAGTATTTTGTGATAAATTCAACCGCTGCGATGTGTGATGTACTCTATCTTGATATATAGAAGATGCAACGGTTGTATCAATGATGTAGGCTCCACTACTTTTATGTTACCTTTACCAATATAATGGAAGAATAAAATAGTCATGCGTAAATTTATTTTACTTTGATAGTAAAATTCATATTGGTAAATAACAAATATGTTCTTGAGGAACAATTTAAGTTGATGCTTTTATACCATGCGTCTTAAATTGCAAGTTAACACATTGTAGATAATCTCCATATTAGTGGAGTGCATTTATGGGTAGTAGAAAACATAGTCTTGCATATGTCAGTAAAAGCCTTATCCTAATACCTTGTGTTACACTTTGGGAAAATATATTTGGAAGATCACTTGTGCTTCGCAAATATAAATTTGAGAGCGAGTCACTTAAATTAGTAACATCTCATAATCTAGTTAAATTAATGAGAATTTGCAAGAAGTTCAATTTCAATTGCAAAATAAGATTGTTGTACCAAAATTGCATGTTATGTAAAATGCTAGAGGCAAATATATATAACATGACACAATTTACCGATACTGAAAAAGAGGTAAAATATTTTGGACAGTATATGAAGGCTTTAGGGCTTCATATGTCATTCTTACGTGATGTATATAAAATGGTACACAATAATTATTATTTGCAAGATAACAAGACCAGAGGGTCTAGTACGTGCATTTGTTGTATAGCCAGGTGCTTAATAAGAATCATTAGGCTTAAAATAGTAAACCTGACAGCTAAACTGTAAGTTCAATCATGCCTGATGGCTGAACCGTAAAATATGGTCACTTCTACGTGTATACAGTGAAGCCGGTGGCCCAAAGTAAAAACAACTGGAAGGATAAGGTTTCCCGTCGCCTCTTTTCTGTGGACAGGAATCCATCAATTCGTTGGAAGGCCAAATTGCTCCAGCTTTACACAGAGACCACCGCCCATGTGCAACGACGGTGGGCGGTGCGCCGGAGCTGCCTCCACGCTGGGATGGTATTGGTCGAGGGCCGTGGCAAGCCGGAGGTCAGCGCCGCACAGCACAGGGGTGTTGGCTGTCGGCCGTCGCCGCCGTCGCCTTATACAGACACATCGGCGGCCGCGTCGTGAGGTCGTGCGGGAGGCTGCGGCGCACGTCGGAGGGATCCAGGCCGAGGGCCGTGGCAGTGCTGCACGCCGGAGGGCAGCCGCCGCGGTGTCCGAAGGCTCGGTCTGGAGGAGTAAGGTCTCGCTGCACAGGGGTGCTGGCTACCGCGGCCGTCGCCGTTGTCGGGCCACCGCCTCGGGCCGGCAGTCGCAAGGAGTCACGCCGATGAGGAACAGCCGCCTCGGGCTGACGCACAGCCAGGGAGAGTCCCGATGGCCGTTTGCCGCCGCCGTCGTGCCGATCGTGCACGCCGGAGGACGTAGCCGTACGGTGAGCCGTCCGTTCGCCGGAGTCTCGCTCTGCAGGAGGCGAGGGCTCGGACGCCGGCGTGCCTTGGAACCGCGCTCGGAGGAGCGCCGCCGCGTTTGCTTCATGGCCAGATGCTCTCGGTAGAGTCGAGTGCGTGATAACGTGTTTGAGTGAAAACGTGATGTAAAGAACTGAGAGAATCAAGTGTTGCTTTCATTGATGAATAAGGGGTATTTATACCCCTGGAACAGGCGCCTATCAAAGGCGGTTTAAAAGTTCGCACCCTTTCAAAGGGACGCGGCGTTTGGACACACTAACTGCCTAGTTAGCTTAGGACCTAAGCTATTCTATTTCTAACAAGCATCACCTCACCCACTTGCGTATATTTGGCAGAATATTAATGCCATACATGCATAGTTGGATTTGCATTAAGAGGAATGAAATCCTACTCCCTCTCTCTCAGTTTACAGGGCGCGCGCGTACCCCTAGGTCGTCAATTTGACCAACCTAATACAAGTCATATATTACAAAAAATATACCATTATAAACTTCAGATGTTCTATTTTCAAACGGTATATTTTTTGTGTTATATAGTTTATATTAGGGTGATAAAATTGGCAACCTAGGTATACGCGCAGGACTTGTAAACTGAAACGGAGGGAGTACTATACTTTTGCTGCGTACGTATCCACGCGTAGGATATATACTCACCATTGATACTAGTATATATCGAAATAATCTCCAATTAATGTCCAGTAGAAATACACGCAATCCTACCATTTTATATTTGAAGGAAAAATTACTAGCATATATTCGTAATTAAAGATATCCCATCAATGTGAAAACACACATGCAAGTCGGAAAAGCCTATATAAGGAACTGCCATTCTCCTCAAATCTCACATCCCCTTCTCTCTGTACGTCGTCCATTCTCCCGAAAGAAACTAGCCATGGGCGGCGCCGCCGGCATAGTCGTGCTCATGGTGACGATTCCGGCGTTGCTGCATATGGTATCAGCCGGTGGCCAGCCGCCCTTCTCGTGCGGCCCCGGGGCGCCGTACGTCCGTTTCTGCGACCAGCGGCTGCCGGTCGAGCAGCGCGCTGCCGACCTGGTGGCACGGCTGACGCTGGCGGAGAAGGTGTCGCAGCTGGGCGACGTGGCGGCGGCGGTTCCGCGGCTGGGCGTGCCGGCGTACAAGTGGTGGTCGGAGGGGCTGCACGGGCTGTCCATGTGGGGCAAGGGCATGCACTTCACCGGCGCCGTCAAGCAAGTGACCAGCTTCCCGCAGGTGCTGCTCACCACCGCCTCCTTCGACGAGAAGATCTGGTACTTTATCGGGCAGGTATGTATGTACGTAGCCACCGTTCATGTACAGACAGTTCATGTTCGTATCTGCGAGATCTTCATCGATACAAGTAGTGTATCTTCTCTCTGAATTTTTTTACATGGTTATTAATTTAATAAATATAAGGTGATTATATTTATATATGAACAATGTTGCTAAATCTTAGTCGACCTGAGACTTGATATTATATTCGTGAGATCTTACGTAGAGATTCGTGCAAATTTTTCCTTTTTATATAAATGTGATATATAATTGTTCATCGCGTTATAATTGTGCATGGTATGGTGTGCAGGCGATCGGCGTGGAGGCGCGGGCGTTGTACAACATCGGGCAGGCGGAGGGGCTCACCATCTGGTCTCCCAACGTGAACATCTACCGGGACCCGCGGTGGGGGCGCGGCCACGAAACCCCAGGCGAGGACCCCATCACGGTGAGCAAGTACGCCGTCGCCTTCGTGAGGGGCTTGCAGGGACCCTCGCCGACGACGCTGCAGACCTCAGCGTGCTGCAAGCACGCCACCGCCTACGACCTAGACGACTGGCGCGGCACCGTCCGCTACAACTTCAACGCCAGGGTGAGCCCCCAGGACCTGTCCGATACCTTCAACCCACCCTTCAAGAGCTGTGTGGGCGAAGGGCAGGCCTCCTGCGTCATGTGCGCCTACACCTCCGTCAATGGCGTCCCCGCCTGCGCTGACTACAACCTCCTCACCAAGACGTTCAGGGGGGAATGGGGGTTGAAAGGGTACGTGGCCTCCGACTGCGACGCGATCGCGCTGGTGCACGACGGGCAACACTTCAGGCCCACGCCGGAGGACACGGTGGCCACCACGCTCAAGGCCGGGATGGACATGAACTGCGGGAACTACACGCAGGTGCTCCATGCGGCGGAGAGCGGCATACGTACGTGTTTTCGGAATTTCCCAAATCGATGGCCACGCTTCTTGGCGGCCCGACGCGACCGGACCTTGCTTTCTCACGCACGCAGACAGACAGCTGGCCTCGCGCGTTTTATTAGTAGGACGCCTTGTTTTCTTCGTTTCACGTGTTTTACTAGTTACGACGGTTTTTTCTCTCTCTCCCTCCCCCCGTTGCTTCGGGTGGGTACACGCGCGCGCGGCCAGTCACGACGTTGGTTGGAGATCGTTCGGGAATCCACGTAATTCTGTCCCTTTTACTTCTTTCTTTTTTATTGATTGACGTGACCAAATCAAATCTTTTTTTTTTCTTCTCGCGCCGGCTAGGCCAGGCACGGACGCTTCCATTCGCTGCTAGCTAGCTAGCTTCTTCGCCCCGATCAAGACGAACCAATTTCTTTTCTTTTCTTTCATCCGCTCGCAGCCAATCCTCCCCTCTCCTCGCCTCGCCTCGGTGAAACATTGCGACTTTCATCAGCTCTCTCTCTCTCAAAAAAAAAAAACTTTACGATCGATTGGTTGATTTTATTTACTGGTTCCACCAACGATTAATAATCATGCATCCGTCCGTACGTCCACGTGTGTGAGTTTGGACCGCCGCCGCCGCCCCCGACGAGAGCGCCAACACTGCCACGGCATGCGAGGTACCCAAGCTAGCTAGCACAAAGGCCTCCCATATGCATCTCGCTCTTCCCATCCGACGCCACTGCAGCATCGTCCACAACCACGCATACGTACGTGTGATGTGAGCATGAACGTTGCCGCCGGCGCGCTCTGAGCCTCTAGACCGTCCGCCATGGCCGATAACCGACCGAGTCGGCGCTTTGCCTGCTTCTCCGATCCCATCAAGACGGATTTATTTTCTTTCATCCGCTCGCCCCCAATCCTCTCCTCTCCTCGCCTCGGTGAAGCATTGCAACTTTCATCATCTCTCTCACAAAAAACAAAATTACGATCGGTTGGTTGATTTTGTTCCACCAACGAATAATAAGTACGTCTACGTGTGTGAGTTTGGACCGCCACGGCCGCATGCATGCATGCATGCATGGGAGGTCGGAGGTACCCAAGCAATGCAAGAGGCACAAAGGCCGTGTCTTTCTTTTCCATGCATCCATCTCGCTCTTCCCATCCGAGGCCACCGGCCGGAGGACCTTACCTCATTCTGACTGCACTCATTGCAGCGCCTTGATTACAACACGGACGGGATCCTTGGCGACTTCGAACGTCTACGTGTGTGAGTTTGGACCGCCACGGCCGCATGCATGCATGCATGGGAGATTACAACACGGACGTTGATACTAGTGGGGCTTGCTGATACACTCACCGATTCCTAGTTGCTAACACTGTCCCTTTAGATTGTCTGGCAAAAATACTTGGTTGGCTTGCTTCACTGCATCGTAATTCACTGTGTTGGTTTGTTAATTATGTATGTCATGACCTGCCTGCAACTCTTAATGTAATGTGACTTTTGCGGATCAGCTAATGAAGATATTTAATATCATTCTCAGGTATGTTACTGTAATTGCTAGACGAGTGTCGAGTCATATACTTCAGAGATTGCCATGTGGTGTGCGTGGGGGAGAACTTCCCCAGCGAGTCCATCGGTGTGAGGCTTACTTCAGCTGCAAAAGGCGCCCAACGGTGAGGGCCCATCCGTTTCACTTGTCGTTATCGGCGGTGTGTGTTTACAATCTTTTCTGAGAGGAAAAAAACATGCGCCGTCGCTTGATTGATTACATGCATCCATCCATCAAGAATGGCCCTAGCTAGCTAGCTTCTTCCCCGTCAAGACGAATTTCTTTCCTCCGTACGTACGTCAAAGATAGGATTCGATTGGTTGATTTTGTTCCACCAACGAATAATCATCTCATCTGCCCTCGCAAATTAAAGGTCGTCCTACTCCTAGAGGAGAGGACACCACCGGACTACACTAGCTAGCTTAGCCAGAGCAAGCATCGCATGAACCTATCAACATATACGTACATGCATGCCTGCATGCGTGCGTGCGACGCCAACTTCGACGGCGGCACGGCCTTATCCGTCACCACAGAATCCGGCGAGGCGAGCTCTCTCTTCCACCGTCGCCATCGTCACCGTCAACAAAGACCTAAATCCAAACCCAGACTGCCCACGGCGAGGAGGCCGTCGCTTGCTTGATTACAGCACACCGACGACATCCATCAAGAATGCATGACCATGACCCTAGCTAGCTTCTCCGTCAAGACGGATTTCTTTCCTTTCCTCCGTCAAAGATTGCAACTTTATTTACGATCGCATTGCTTGATTTGATTTTGTTCCACCGATGAATCATCCGTCCTCGCGGTCGCGGTGGACCTTACCTCACTGCACTTGTCGATCCGATCGATCGACCCAGAGGAACTCCTTTCATGCCCGATCCTACAACATCAATCAATCAGTCAATCAAATATTGCAAATTTACAATCTTTCCACCCACCGACGGACCAACCAACAAACAAACAATCATTGCTAGCTGCATGCAACCTGACCGATCTATGAGCTATATATACAAGTCGAGATATCTTCTTCTTCTTCTTCTTCTTCTTCTTCTTTTTGTTTTTGACTGACGAAAACATCTTCTATTGATTCATCGGTCAATCAATCATTAGTTTTGCCAAAAAGAAAGGCACATCTTCCCCCCCCCCCCCCCCCCCCCCCCCCCCCCCCCCCCCCCCCCCCCCCCCCCCCCCCCACACACACACACGCACGCACGCTACGGACCACGCCGGCGAGGCCCGGTACGCGTGCGTGCACACATGCATGCATGCAAGGCGAGGAGCATTCCGAGGTGTGTACCTCAACCCTCGCCTCCGGCCGCCCACCACTAGGCTCTAGCTAGCCTTTTACTTACTTGGACTCGACCTTTCTAGCTTGCCATGAGCACCGGCCGGCCGGGAGCACGCTCTCGCCGCCGGCTACGTCCACGCCCACATCCATGTTGGCGCCGCCTCTCGCGGCGCTGCTCTTCTTCTTCTACCTCTTGCCTCGCACAAGGAGAAACTTCACACACACACGCGCGCACACATGCACCAAGAAAGAACACACAAGCTTTGCCAAGAGACTCCCTTGGTGATCACACGGTGGCTACATTGTTTTTCCAGCCCTCTCGGCCTCCTTCTCATTATTCAATGTGCATATATATACAAAGGACTCACACGCATTAGCCAGCCATCACGTCCGGCCACCACGCACGCCCTAAACGGCCGCCACACTCGGCCACTACTCCAACTACCTACATGCCCACACCCAGCGCGTGGCCAGCATCCTCCTAACGGCCAGCCACAGGACCTGGATGCCATGCAAAGCACACATACATAGCTAGGTACTAACAAACTAACAGACTCAGCCGATCCTACGCCACAGCTCCAAGCCTCCAACTGGTTCGTCCAGCGCTCTAGCCCCTTGCGCGTCCGGTCGTTTCTCACGACTATGCTGCTTCGCACAGCACCGCGGCTTCACACCGCCACGCTTCCGCTGCGTCCCGCACATCCCGCGCGCATCCGACGCGCCCGACCGCACCAGTGCGTCCCGCACGTCCCGCGCGCACCCGACGCGCCCGACTGCACCAGACGCCGTGGCTTATTCCAACAATCCACGCATGCATACATACGTACGTGTGATCGCATCTAGGTGAGCATGAACGTTGCCGTGGGGCACGTCGGCAACGTCCAACGGCGCGCGCTGCTTCCACCAGCCTCTGCACCGCCATCGCCATTGTCGATAACCGAGCAGTCGGGTCGGCGCTCCATCGGCACTGCTAGCTAGTGCAAATTAAAGGTCGGTCGTCCTAGAGGAGAGGATCGGAGCACTAGCCAGTGCACGTACGTACGCTTCAAACATCCATTACTTTACTTTGTTTGTTCATCACGAGGTGAGGTCCATATCGATCAAAACAAATACTAACGGAACGTGTATTTGATTTGATTTGTAACGTACGTCGCCATGCAGACTACACTAGCTAGCTAGAGCAAGCATGCATGTACATGTGCATGAACCTATCAACATACGTACATGCATGATGCATGCGTGCGACGTCACCGGCCTAGCCGACGCCAACTTCGACGGCGTCACCACGGCAATCCGGCGAGCTCTCTCTTTCTGTCTTTCGCCGGCGAACTCGGGAAGGTCCAGCAGGTCCAAGTCGAAGCACTCCTGCCCGTCCACAAAACCCAAGTCAAAGTCAAGATCAACTTCTTCCGAGGCGGCGCGCGGTGTCCACGGCGTGATTATGCACATCGACGATGCTCGGGCCGACCGACGGATAGATCGCGCGCGCCAGAACACTTTTTTTTTCTTTTCTTCAAATTGCGGCGGCGTAAACCAGGGGCCGGATGAGAACGTGGTCGGTCGAAGACCTCCAAAGTCCAAATGGTGGGAAGGCGGTGGCCGGCAATCCAGCCAACGGCGCGTGTCTGGGCAGCATCGGTAACGTCCGAAGGCAAGTGATAGATTAGCTAGTTTTGCTAGAGTATAAGGTCGGACTATGAGTTGGCTCAGGTCCGGTCCTCACGAGATTTTGAAGATTGTTCATGATGATTGTAAAGACCTTGTGATTGAGTAATACAAGCATTTCATCCGCAAAAAAAGTTAAAAAATAATAATGTTGAGACGGGTGGAATAACACATGAAATAACAAAAGGCATGATTCCGCAAGTAATCATTCTATTTGTCGAAAAGGTCTAGGAGTAAAAAGCACCTACAGACTAAAAGCATCCACAGCCGGACTTGGCAAATCCGATCCCTCAAACGCCTGCGGACGCGACCGGGCATGCCTCAAATTTGCTACTCTGCATCCGAGTCTTTCATATTTCGACCCCTAAATCCATACAAAGCATGAAAAAGAAATCCTACGTACTACATACTACGTACTACCCTAACTAATCTTCGTCGTCGGAGATGTCCACGACATCAGTGCCGGGCGCCGGGTGGACGGGCGCGTAGAAGGGCTCCTCCTCCTCCTCGACCTCATCCATGTAGGCGAGCATCTCCTCCTCCTCTGCTGCGTGCTTCGCCTCCATCTCCTGCCGACATCGGCGTCTGGCCTCCGCATCCGACTCCGAGTGGAGGGAATCGAGGATGGCCTACTGCTCCGCCTGCAGATCCGCGTCCCCAGCGTCCCCCACATCCTCTGGATCCATTGCATCCAGAGGTAGCCCCGCGGCGATCCGGGCTTCGCGCCTTGCCCGGATTTGCTCAAGGAGCTGCAGCCGGCGCTCCGGCGTCAGAAATGGGTAGCTCCTCACCCAACGGTGTGGGGGCATGGCTACTAGCGGTGGCGGACGGGGAGTGGAAAGTGGCGGTGGCGGCGGACGGGAGGAGGAAAATATGGAGGCGTAGGGTTTCGGTGCCGGCGGTCGGCTTAAATAGCCAGACTAGGCACTATGCGGCCCGCCGAAGCGCACCACGCGATGACATCGGTCCAACGAAGGAGACGAGCTTCGGACCGCGGGGTTTCAGATTGTTTTCCTGTGGGACCCCAGCGTTTGTCCGATGAGGCAGACGTGCCCGGCCGCCCCCATATCCGCCCCATATTTGGGCTGGATATGAGGGGTGCCGGTTAGCCCTGGCGTTTGAGGCGCCCGTCTGGGTCGATTTTTTGCGACCAGTTAGTGACCGGGCCGTCCGCCCGAGTGTTTGAGGCAGGTTTGGGGCGTCCGACGGTAGATGCTCTAACACACGAAATACTAATCACTACATGTAGTTTCATACATTTAGATTTCAAACTTTTTTTCTATTTTTTGGGGGTTTTACAATTCACTAGAAAAACATCACTCAGAGTCTATGGTTTATAGACTTGATGCTTTATAATTCATTCAGAAAAAAACTCTAGTCAGAGGAATATAAGGAAGGAAAGAATGATCTATACATGTCAGATCTAAATGGACGGCTACGATCAGATAAAGAGGGGATCGATCCGTGGGAAGCCGAGATGGACCAATCACGAAGAAGCGATCCGTGGCAGTGCCCAACCGCCAGCGAAAAATCGAAATATCTCGCGTGGCTGCTCGTGATCGCGCCAGAACCTTCCCGCTTCTTTCGAAATATCGGCGCGCCCGCTTCTCTCTCTTTTGGATATTTCGCGCTGCTCCCACGTGATTTTTGGTGTGTGTGGGTTGGAGGGGTATGGTTTCAAACCAAACACAAGCCACCTAACCAAACCAACCAGCCCAGCCCCCCCCCCCCCCCCCCCCCCCCCCCCCCCCCCCCCCCCCCCCCCCCATGGCAGAGGAGCTCCTTCTCCACAACCACGCGGCGGCATACGAGCTCCTTCTCCGTCCGTATCCTCTCTGGACGCGGACTCGCAGCCATGGAGCTCGGCCGCCCGGAACCCTAGCTAGCCCTTCCACGGCCATCCCATGGCGGCCAAGGTCAAGTCTGCAGGAGGTGCAGGCTTCACCCTCTCCTCCCCAAGAACAGGAACAAGAACAGGGTACGAACCCCTCTTCCCATTCCCTTCTTCTGAATTCTGGTTTTCTCCAAGAACAGGAACATGGACTTATCTGCATTCTGATTTCGTCATGCCTTGCCTTGGTTACTTGGTTCTGTTTGCTGCATCTTTGCTGTCGTAGTTAAACTGGGTTTCTTCCCATTTGTGAGATGTGAAGAAATCTCTTTGTCTCCATGTTGCGTCCTACTCAACTAGTCGATGAGCAACACACAGCCCTTGTTGTTAGCACCCACCCCAGTGCTAACGATTGGTAATGGTGGGATGATCCACAACTGTTCTTGTATGCGTGTCAAGGGAAAGGAATATAATTTAGGTGGTGGGGTTAATGGCCGAGCCTGAAGAGAGGGCGAGTGAGTGAGGTAGTGGAGTTTGAATGTTTGAGAATCCAGTCCACTTTGGTTGGTATATGCATGCGTCTTTGCTTGTTTTTGTTTCTTTTTACAAGATTTTCTCTGCTTGTTGATGGCTGGCCATTCACTCACGTTCCACATTGAAACAAGAAGAAATGTGCGGATCCATCTACGACAGTTGGCTACTGGATCCATCTATCAGCTTAGGCTCTGTTTTGCTCTTGTTATTTCTTTATAAGCTTCATTATTTGGAGTAAGTTCACTGCAAATTGTCGGATTTCCCCGGAGATTTGTAAAGGGAAAAATTGAAACACGTATGCAGTGAAAGTGACCTACTTCAGGGTATGTTTGCAGAATTTATACGACTCATGTCTGTAGTTTTTTAAAGGCAGATAGCGCGTTCTGTCTGTATATCTGTAGAAGATTTTCAGTGTATATCCACGCGTCTTTGCTTGTTTTTGTCCCCTGCTTGTTGATGGCTGGCAATTCACTCACGTTCCACACGGAAACAAACAGGAAGAAATCTGCGGATCCATCTACAATAGTTGGCTACTGGATCCATCCATCAGCTTAAGCCAATTCCCGCTTCTTCATTTGCATCATACCAGCTTAGATGATGATGATTGCTTCATCTTCCTTGATTACCTTTGCTCAGCTGAATTAAGTGCTTGCTGATCTCAATTGTTGGCCGGCTAATTCATCAGCCAACCATGCATGAATATACACACGCATCTCTCTTGTGATGTGATGCATGTACAATGACAAAATAGCACAGGCTGAATAATGAAACATTTAAATTCAGATTGAATAAACATCTAGATTCAGTTAGAAATGTTCCACATACACATCCCAATCTTTTTTATCGATTACTTAATTGTAACCCAGCAGAAAACTTTTTCCGCACAGATCCCACTCATTTGATTGTAACACATCAGATTTTTCTTTTACAGGTGCTTGCTGACCACAAGGACCAACTTGGAGCTCCTCTCTGCCTTTCTTTAAACTAGGCATTATGATGAAAGGCCGCCGAGCCGGTGGGTTGTTTGTAAAGTCTTGGTTTTTATTGTCATTCACAGTACAAAAGACTGATGGTAATGGATCATGCGTGTTGAGGCTGAACCTTACTCTGTCTCTCATACTCTGAATTTTGGCTCAATTTCCATATGCATGTTGTCTGATATGTTGCATCCTAGGTGTCTTTCTTCAACAAGGATGCATACTGTTAAACTTTGATACATTCCTAATTATTCTACTATACTGATGATGACCATTGTAGATAGTACTAGATACTATAGCCCAGTAGCCCACCCCACACACATGGCCATTGCATGATGTCTGGATATGTTGCCTTGGGTGTCTTTATTCAACAAGGCAAAGATGCATATTGTTATATTTCAATACATTCCTCGTTATTCTAAGGGTTTCTATATTACTGAAGGCTGTTGTAGACAACACTAGATATTACGCCACACGCACACGGCCATTTTGCTGTTGAAGTGTGTCTTCTCAACTGAGGACAGTTAAACTTAATCCTTATCTTGCTTTTGCGAGATGGATTAACAAGTAGCCTTTATGATACTATCTATATTGGAGCATTTGTGTTCAGGTTGAACCTTACTTATTTTGCCTCATACGCGGCTGCATTTTGGATTGATATTGATACATGTGTTGGTTGAACCTTTGTGTCTTTCTTAAACAAGGATGCATATTGCTAAACTAGCAGGCGCTCATAGCTATCCTAAGAGTTTCTGTTTTGCCTATTACCGTTGTCTCGAGGCCGTTGTAGATGGTACTAGATATCATACCACACACACATATTCATTCTGCTCGTCCGTGTAACTTGATATGTCACTGAGATGTACATATATACGAGTCTGTAATGCATTCAACATTTGGTATATACTCACACTTATGATCTATAAATCTTATTTCAGCGAGTTTGAAACATTGACCTTTAACTTGCTGCGAACTATTTAAACTGGGACTGAACATTCAGCATTGTTGTGATAACATTTCATAGCTTTATCATCTTCATAGGTGTTCTGGGCATATATTCTTTAGGTGTCACACATAAGTACAATAGTTTCTTGATTTTATCCTCAGGTTCGCTTACAACTGATTCAGCTGGTATCACCTTCAAGGAAATACTGGAAATATCCATGTATTGTTTGGTACTGCTAAGAGTACTTCTGCTCCATCAATTTGTTTCTTAGCATTACTTACAGCTGCTTATTTCCAGCAAGAGAAATAATGTACTATTTCACATGATTGTATCCTTGTAGCATCCTGCTGACCCATGTCGATGTTTCTAGTGCAGCAATAGAGGGTCATGGCGCAACAACTTTGAGGCCCTCATAACCAACTGTCCAAGACATATGAAGCCCCTGAATGTAGTCAAGCTGTTGATCCATCCATCCATCCATCCATCTCTAAGAGGAAGAAGCAGAAGAATCAAAGAAGATGGCGATCTCTATGAGTTGTTGGGTTCGTCGGAGGAGGAGAAGGATCTCTTCTCTTCATCAACACCAAGAGCAACCATGACCCAGCACTCAAGTACAGGTACCCCCTGATTTATCCCCACAAATCTTCATCTATTGTATTGTTACCCTGGGACTGGGGGTGGGAGGTGCATACATATATAATCCAAAATTAGGATGACCATACGTCTGTTAGTACAAACGATGCTTTGTCTTGTCATGTCTAGTAGTATGATGCCCAAATGAAGTGGCAATGAGATATGCAGGTTGCATCAGATGAATATAGTGTAAAGTAGTATAAAGGTCATCATCCAAAGCTTTCTCCTTTCTTGTGTCATTCTCTATCCAGAAGCCATAGTATAAAGAAGTATGCATCAATGAGCCAACCAGCTATGCGTGCTGTGATGTGAAAATTGTTATGCTCCTGTCATGATAAAGAATGATATTTTATGTTCCTCCTCTTCTTCTGCTCTCTCTGACCCACGTCTCGTCTCTGTAGGCAGGTAGGAGGTACAACGGCCAGCGACCGGGGCGACACCGAAGGCAAAATGAAGCTCGAGGTCCGGGTCCGCTCCTTCTCCACTGGTAGATAGGATCCTCCTTCTTGGGTTCCGCGTGTCTGCTCCGATCCTACCAGTGCTGACGCCATGGAAGGTCCCCTCCACCTCTCTCATCTCTCTGTTCGGTCACCTATGGTTCTATGCCGATTCATTTTTTCTTTCTCTTTCTCTCTTTCCGATTTAAACGTGCTCAGATCCTTGAGTCAGAAGGTAGCTTCTATTAATTTGATTGAAACTGCTCTTGAGTTTAACAACCTTTTGGTTTCATCTTTGACAAGTGCTCTGGTTCAGCAGCTCATATACCAGTGCTAGTGCTAGTGCTAGATGCAAGTGGCAAATTAAACCTTCTGTTGTTATCTGATATTAATGTTAACAACCTCTTGTTTTTATCTTGAGTTTAAGAACCCTCTGTTTTTATCCGATGATAAGTTGCACATTGGATCATGCATGCCAGCTCATGTTGGTAATCTGTTATTGCTAGTATGTTTAGATTTTTCATCTTCATGTCAGGAAAACGGCCTGGGAATTTTGCAGGGGTAAGGCTAGGTTCCTATAATCCCTCCCCAGACCCCACCTTTTGTGGGAGCTTCTATGCACTAGATCTGTCCTTTATACTGATGGGGCTGCTCTCTAGTGTCATCTGGGTGGTAGTTTCAGTGTTTAGGTGGACATAAGTTAGATGGGCTGGCAAGCAATATTATTCTCTTCTCATTTGTATCATATGATTGGATTGATGTTCTGTTAAGTAGGGCAACGCTTCTCATCACCATGCAACACCTAACCAACAACCTGATTTGATTCGTTTTGTTTGCCTAACTACAGAAGTCAATCAATGAGGCAGCACAGACTTGGGGTTTGAAGTGTCTTCGTTACGAAATCAGTAGGTTTCGTTTATTTTCTTTCTTCAACTGGCTGGCACATATATCATACTTATCCAACCACTACAACACCCCATTACTAATAAGTACAAACTGTTTGCTCACTTTTACCTCTATCTATCTAGGGGACATAACTCCTCCAGAGGGAGTTAAGAAAGTCGTGGAGATGCAGGCCGCAGCAAAGCGCAAGAAACATGCTCAAATCCTTTGGTCAGAAGGTAATATTCGATTGAAACTTCTCTTCTTCAGTTTAAGAACCTTCTATTTTTATGCGATGATAATTTGCACACTGAATCCTGCTTGTTCTGTGATGTTGACAAGTGCTCTGGTGGAGCAGCCCATATACTAGCGCTAGATGTAACTTGCAAAATTAATAAATCCTGGAGTGCCGCCTGGCTTTTGTTGTCAAGCGTTCTGACTCAGCCCATATAGTGTCGTATTTCATCACTGTTACACTCTCTGCTCTCTCTCATGTGCTCTGTGTGTCTACGCCATAGGTGAATTTTGCACCAACCTGAAGGCCTTGCTTTTGTTCTAACCACGCCATAATGTTGTACTAGGCTAAATTATTCTAAGAAATATAAAAAACACTCAATTTCCTTCTCTACATGCCCAACCTTTAAATTTCGTAGTACAAGAACAGGATAACCAGAAAAATTCTATGTACCACTTACGAAATTGAGTGGTATGTATTTTACAGTACAACTTTTACACATGCTGTAACTTTTTGCCTGCTAGCTTTCGTGAATCTTTCTGTCTTGGTGGCTGAAACATCCACTTAGCTTATTTCAAAGAAACCACCCATTTTGCTTATTTACAGGAAAAAGTCCCTTTCGTAGTTCTGCTTAAGAGGTTGCTCTTGTTGTAATTCTCTGTACTTGTACAAAGCAATCTCCAGTCAGTTGTAATGGTATATTCCTCTGAATTCATTTGTTCAATATGATGATATGCGGACATGAAGGGGCTTCTTTGAATATATTTTTCCTGTCTTTATGTGAGTTCCTTCAGCCATTGTTTGTGATACAAGAGTCTCAGCGACACAGTATTGTTACCTCTTATAGTTCTATCATTGTTCATTTAATAAACATCTGCATTCAGTTAGAAATGTTTCACGTACACATCCCAATCTTTTTTACCCATTACTTAATTGTAACCCAGCAGAAAACCATTTTTTTTGCAGGGGCTCGCTGACCACAATGACCAACTTGGAGCTCCTCTCTGCCTTTCTTTAAACTAGCCATTATGACGACAAGGCCGCCGAGGCGGCGCAAGGGTTTTGGAACTACCAGTATGTTCCCATGCGAGAATGGTGGGTTGTTTGTAAAATCTTGGTTTTTATTATCTTTTACAGTACAAAAGAATGCGATGGTATGGTAAGGGATCATGTGTGTTGAGGCTGAACCGTACTCATGCTCTGAATTTTGGCTCAATTTCGATATGCATGTTGTGATATGTTGCATCCTAGGTGTCTTTCTTCAACAAGGACATACTGATGACTGCTGTAGATAGTACTAGATTCTATATAGCCCAGTAGCCCACACACATGACCATTGCATTGCATGATGTATGTTACCGTTTTAGATGGTACTGGATATTATACCACACACACATAGTAATTCTGCTCTTCCGTGTAACTTGATATGTCGCTGAGATGTACATATATATGAGTCTGTAATGCATTTATCATTGAGTATATACTCAAACTTATGAGCTATTCCCTCCGTCAGGAAATATTCCTCAGAGAAATGGATGTATCTAGACGTATTTTAGTTTTAGATACATCCATTTTTATCCATTTTTGCGACAAGTAATTCCGGACGGATGGAGTATATATCTAGTTCCAGCGAGTTTGAAACATTGACCTTTAACTTGCTGTGAACTGTTTAAACTGTGATTGAACATTCAGCATTGCTGCAATAACTTTTTATAGCTTTATCATCTTCATAGGTGTTCTGGGCATATATTCCGTAGGTGTTCTGGGCATATATTCTGTAGGTGTTCTGGGCAACAACTACACATTTCCAGCAAGAGAAATTATGTAGTACTCCCTCCGTAAAGAAATATAAGAGCGTTTAGATAACTACTCTAGTGATCTAAACACTCTTATATTTGTTTACAGAGGGAGTATTTCACATTATCGTATCCTTGTAGCATCCTGCTGACCCGTGTCGATGTTTCTAGTGCAGCAATAGAGCGTGATGGTGCAACAACTCTTTGAGGCCCTCATCACCAACTGTCCCAACACATATTAAGCCCCTGAATGGAGTCCAGCAATTGATCCATCCATCCATCTCTAAGAGGAAGAAGCATAAGAATCAAAGAAGATGGCGATCTCTATGAGTTGATGAGGTGGAAAAGAAAGATCTCTTCTCTTCATCAACACCAACAGCAACCATGACCCAGCACTCAAGTACAGGTACCCCCCCTGATTCATCCCCACCAAATCTTAATCTATTGTGTTGTTACCCTGGGACTGGGGGTGGGAGGTGCATACATATATCTTGTTTGCATTTCATTAGAGAAATACAATACTGCTTGTGTTTCCATGTTTGCAGACATGTATCAAAAGACTTGACCTTTTGATACATGTAACGAGACTAGAACCACTCTGATGTATATTTCCTTTCCTGCTAAAATCCGAGTCTCGAAGAAATGTTCCAGTGGTTACACACAGCTTTTAGTCAACAATTTTGCTTTATATAATTGAAACCACACAAATCATTTGGAAGCAGCATATTCCCTTTTGCTCAAGTATATTATGTTCACTATTAGACTGGTCATGTGACCTATTATATGTGGTTCTGGATCGCAAGTTCATGAACTTGCTTGTATATGTAAAACCTGATTATAGTGATGTTTTTCCACACAGAGAATTTACTTAGAATGCTACCTGATTAGAACGTCTAGTACCAGCATTTTTGGTAGCAATTTGCAGCAGGAAAACAAATAATGTCAATACCCCCCCCCCCCCCCCCCCCCCCCCCCCCCCCCCCCCCCCCCCCCCCCCCCCCCCCCCCCCCCCCCCCCCCCCCCCCCCCCCCCCCCCCCCCCCCCCCCCCCCCCCCCCCCCCCCCCCCCCCCCCCCCCCCCCCCCCCCCCCCCCCCCCCCCCCCCCCCCCCCCCCCCCCCCCCCCCCCCCCCCCCCCCCCCCCCCCCCCCCCCCCCCCCCCCCCCCCCCCCCCCCCCCCCCCCCCCCCCCCCCCCCCCCCCCCCCCCCCCCCCCCCCCCCCCCCCCCCCCCCCCCCCCCCCCCCCCCCCCCCCCCCCCCCCCCCCCCCCCCCCCCCCCCCCCCCCCCCCCCCCCCCCCCCCCCCCCCCCCCCCCCCCCCCCCCCCCCCCCCCCCCCCCCCCCCCCCCCCCCCCCCCCCCCCCCCCCCCCCCCCCCCCCCCCCCCCCCCCCCCCCCCCCCCCCCCCCCCCCCCCCCCCCCCCCCCCCCCCCCCCCCCCCCCCCCCCCCCCCCCCCCCCCCCCCCCCCCCCCCCCCCCCCCCCCCCCCCCCCCCCCCCCCCCCCCCCCCCCCCCCCCCCCCCCCCCCCCCCCCCCCCCCCCCCCCCCCCCCCCCCCCCCCCCCCCCCCCCCCCCCCCCCCCCCCCCCCCCCCCCCCCCCCCCCCCCCCCCCCCCCCCCCCCCCCCCCCCCCCCCCCCCCCCCCCCCCCCCCCCCCCCCCCCCCCCCCCCCCCCCCCCCCCCCCCCCCCCCCCCCCCCCCCCCCCCCCCCCCCCCCCCCCCCCCCCCCCCCCCCCCCCCCCCCCCCCCCCCCCCCCCCCCCCCCCCCCCCCCCCCCCCCCCCCCCCCCCCCCCCCCCCCCCCCCCCCCCCCCCCCCCCCCCCCCCCCCCCCCCCCCCCCCCCCCCCCCCCCCCCCCCCCCCCCCCCCCCCCCCCCCCCCCCCCCCCCCCCCCCCCCCCCCCCCCCCCCCCCCCCCCCCCCCCCCCCCCCCCCCCCCCCCCCCCCCCCCCCCCCCCCCCCCCCCCCCCCCCCCCCCCCCCCCCCCCCCCCCCCCCCCCCCCCCCCCCCCCCCCCCCCCCCCCCCCCCCCCCCCCCCCCCCCCCCCCCCCCCCCCCCCCCCCCCCCCCCCCCCCCCCCCCCCCCCCCCCCCCCCCCCCCCCCCCCCCCCCCCCCCCCCCCCCCCCCCCCCCCCCCCCCCCCCCCCCCCCCCCCCCCCCCCCCCCCCCCCCCCCCCCCCCCCCCCCCCCCCCCCCCCCCCCCCCCCCCCCCCCCCCCCCCCCCCCCCCCCCCCCCCCCCCCCCCCCCCCCCCCCCCCCCCCCCCCCCCCCCCCCCCCCCCCCCCCCCCCCCCCCCCCCCCCCCCCCCCCCCCCCCCCCCCCCCCCCCCCCCCCCCCCCCCCCCCCCCCCCCCCCCCCCCCCCCCCCCCCCCCCCCCCCCCCCCCCCCCCCCCCCCCCCCCCCCCCCCCCCCCCCCCCCCCCCCCCCCCCCCCCCCCCCCCCCCCCCCCCCCCCCCCCCCCCCCCCCCCCCCCCCCCCCCCCCCCCCCCCCCCCCCCCCCCCCCCCCCCCCCCCCCCCCCCCCCCCCCCCCCCCCCCCCCCCCCCCCCCCCCCCCCCCCCCCCCCCCCCCCCCCCCCCCCCCCCCCCCCCCCCCCCCCCCCCCCCCCCCCCCCCCCCCCCCCCCCCCCCCCCCCCCCCCCCCCCCCCCCCCCCCCCCCCCCCCCCCCCCCCCCCCCCCCCCCCCCCCCCCCCCCCCCCCCCCCCCCCCCCCCCCCCCCCCCCCCCCCCCCCCCCCCCCCCCCCCCCCCCCCCCCCCCCCCCCCCCCCCCCCCCCCCCCCCCCCCCCCCCCCCCCCCCCCCCCCCCCCCCCCCCCCCCCCCCCCCCCCCCCCCCCCCCCCCCCCCCCCCCCCCCCCCCCCCCCCCCCCCCCCCCCCCCCCCCCCCCCCCCCCCCCCCCCCCCCCCCCCCCCCCCCCCCCCCCCCCCCCCCCCCCCCCCCCCCCCCCCCCCCCCCCCCCCCCCCCCCCCCCCCCCCCCCCCCCCCCCCCCCCCCCCCCCCCCCCCCCCCCCCCCCCCCCCCCCCCCCCCCCCCCCCCCCCCCCCCCCCCCCCCCCCCCCCCCCCCCCCCCCCCCCCCCCCCCCCCCCCCCCCCCCCCCCCCCCCCCCCCCCCCCCCCCCCCCCCCCCCCCCCCCCCCCCCCCCCCCCCCCCCCCCCCCCCCCCCCCCCCCCCCCCCCCCCCCCCCCCCCCCCCCCCCCCCCCCCCCCCCCCCCCCCCCCCCCCCCCCCCCCCCCCCCCCCCCCCCCCCCCCCCCCCCCCCCCCCCCCCCCCCCCCCCCCCCCCCCCCCCCCCCCCCCCCCCCCCCCCCCCCCCCCCCCCCCCCCCCCCCCCCCCCCCCCCCCCCCCCCCCCCCCCCCCCCCCCCCCCCCCCCCCCCCCCCCCCCCCCCCCCCCCCCCCCCCCCCCCCCCCCCCCCCCCCCCCCCCCCCCCCCCCCCCCCCCCCCCCCCCCCCCCCCCCCCCCCCCCCCCCCCCCCCCCCCCCCCCCCCCCCCCCCCCCCCCCCCCCCCCCCCCCCCCCCCCCCCCCCCCCCCCCCCCCCCCCCCCCCCCCCCCCCCCCCCCCCCCCCCCCCCCCCCCCCCCCCCCCCCCCCCCCCCCCCCCCCCCCCCCCCCCCCCCCCCCCCCCCCCCCCCCCCCCCCCCCCCCCCCCCCCCCCCCCCCCCCCCCCCCCCCCCCCCCCCCCCCCCCCCCCCCCCCCCCCCCCCCCCCCCCCCCCCCCCCCCCCCCCCCCCCCCCCCCCCCCCCCCCCCCCCCCCCCCCCCCCCCCCCCCCCCCCCCCCCCCCCCCCCCCCCCCCCCCCCCCCCCCCCCCCCCCCCCCCCCCCCCCCCCCCCCCCCCCCCCCCCCCCCCCCCCCCCCCCCCCCCCCCCCCCCCCCCCCCCCCCCCCCCCCCCCCCCCCCCCCCCCCCCCCCCCCCCCCCCCCCCCCCCCCCCCCCCCCCCCCCCCCCCCCCCCCCCCCCCCCCCCCCCCCCCCCCCCCCCCCCCCCCCCCCCCCCCCCCCCCCCCCCCCCCCCCCCCCCCCCCCCCCCCCCCCCCCCCCCCCCCCCCCCCCCCCCCCCCCCCCCCCCCCCCCCCCCCCCCCCCCCCCCCCCCCCCCCCCCCCCCCCCCCCCCCCCCCCCCCCCCCCCCCCCCCCCCCCCCCCCCCCCCCCCCCCCCCCCCCCCCCCCCCCCCCCCCCCCCCCCCCCCCCCCCCCCCCCCCCCCCCCCCCCCCCCCCCCCCCCCCCCCCCCCCCCCCCCCCCCCCCCCCCCCCCCCCCCCCCCCCCCCCCCCCCCCCCCCCCCCCCCCCCCCCCCCCCCCCCCCCCCCCCCCCCCCCCCCCCCCCCCCCCCCCCCCCCCCCCCCCCCCCCCCCCCCCCCCCCCCCCCCCCCCCCCCCCCCCCCCCCCCCCCCCCCCCCCCCCCCCCCCCCCCCCCCCCCCCCCCCCCCCCCCCCCCCCCCCCCCCCCCCCCCCCCCCCCCCCCCCCCCCCCCCCCCCCCCCCCCCCCCCCCCCCCCCCCCCCCCCCCCCCCCCCCCCCCCCCCCCCCCCCCCCCCCCCCCCCCCCCCCCCCCCCCCCCCCCCCCCCCCCCCCCCCCCCCCCCCCCCCCCCCCCCCCCCCCCCCCCCCCCCCCCCCCCCCCCCCCCCCCCCCCCCCCCCCCCCCCCCCCCCCCCCCCCCCCCCCCCCCCCCCCCCCCCCCCCCCCCCCCCCCCCCCCCCCCCCCCCCCCCCCCCCCCCCCCCCCCCCCCCCCCCCCCCCCCCCCCCCCCCCCCCCCCCCCCCCCCCCCCCCCCCCCCCCCCCCCCCCCCCCCCCCCCCCCCCCCCCCCCCCCCCCCCCCCCCCCCCCCCCCCCCCCCCCCCCCCCCCCCCCCCCCCCCCCCCCCCCCCCCCCCCCCCCCCCCCCCCCCCCCCCCCCCCCCCCCCCCCCCCCCCCCCCCCCCCCCCCCCCCCCCCCCCCCCCCCCCCCCCCCCCCCCCCCCCCCCCCCCCCCCCCCCCCCCCCCCCCCCCCCCCCCCCCCCCCCCCCCCCCCCCCCCCCCCCCCCCCCCCCCCCCCCCCCCCCCCCCCCCCCCCCCCCCCCCCCCCCCCCCCCCCCCCCCCCCCCCCCCCCCCCCCCCCCCCCCCCCCCCCCCCCCCCCCCCCAACGCCTCGCACACACGCGCGTACGTACGAGAGAAACACGCATCACTCTCCCACCGTAACCGGCAACTCCCCGAAATTTTCCTCCCCATCGCTTCTACCACGGTTTTTTCCGTCATGGACGGCCCAAAGAATGTCATGCAGCTGCGTCTCCGGCCCACCCATGATGAAAAGCCCATTTTCTGTCATGATTTTTGTCATAGAAGTAGGAGCCCACCACATCTATGATGATACCGGGTTTTGTCACAATTATCGTCATAGAAGTGTCATATGTATGACAGAAAAAAATTTCGTTCAGCCCAAAATGTCATGGATGTGTCTTTTTTGTAGTGTAAACATCCAAAAGAGGTAATATAATAGTAAGGAACAATCCAAAATTATAGATACGTTGGAGACGTATCAAGCATCCCCAAGCTTAATTCATGCTCGTCCTCGAGTAGGTAAATGATAAAAAGAGAATTTTTGATGTGGAATGCTACTTAGCATAGTTCTCAATTAATTTTCTTTATTGTGGCATGAATGTTCAGATCCAAATGATACAAAATAAAAGTTCATATTAACATGAAAATGGTGAAACTTCAAGCATACTAATCAAGGTAATCATGTCTTCTCAAAATAACATGGCCAAAGAAAGTTATCCCTACAAAATCATATAGTCTGGCTGTTGCTCTATCTTCATCACATAAAGTATTTAATCATGCACGACCCCGATGACAAGCCAAGCAATTGTTTCATACTTTAATAATCTCAAACTTTTTCAACTTTCACGCAATACACGAGCGTGAGCCATGGACATAGCACTATATTGTCAGGACCCCGACTCAATGCCACATCGATCTAGCATGTAACACCTCATATCACTTTGCGGCCTCACGCACGGTATTTCCACGGGTGTCGCCTTACCATGCCCCGGGACCGTTTGCGCCTTTTGGCACACGTATATGATAGTGTCGTTAGCATCCATATGACAGAGAACCCGGGCTGACATGGCTAGTCGTGAACCCAAAGTGGCACTAACTTACAGGGACAGGCATACATGACCCAGCATCGAACGTGTCGGTCATCAGCGAGTGAATCCGGGCTGTAGCAACGGGGCTAGCAGGACTCCGGTAAACCGGGCTGTAGCAGGCTAACAGGACTCCGATATTCATCGCGTGACATTTCCCCTAAGGGACAGACACATGAACGAAGAAGGACACATGCCGGCCAGCCTAAGTGTTCCGGAGCAGTAGCACGCTACCAGGGCTCGGTGGAAACACTAGGAGACATTTCCCGGTAAGAGAGGCTACTAAGGATAAACAACTAGATCCCCCCCCCCCCCCCCCCCCCCCCCCCCCCCCCCCCCCCCCCCCCCCCCCCCCCCCCCCCCCCCCCCCCCCCCCCCCCCCCCCCCCCCCCCCCCCCCCCCCCCCCCCCCCCCCCCCCCCCCCCCCCCCCCCCCCCCCCCCCCCCCCCCCCCCCCCCCCCCCCCCCCCCCCCCCCCCCCCCCCCCCCCCCCCCCCCCCCCCCCCCCCCCCCCCCCCCCCCCCCCCCCCCCCCCCCCCCCCCCCCCCCCCCCCCCCCCCCCCCCCCCCCCCCCCCCCCCCCCCCCCCCCCCCCCCCCCCCCCCCCCCCCCCCCCCCCCCCCCCCCCCCCCCCCCCCCCCCCCCCCCCCCCCCCCCCCCCCCCCCCCCCCCCCCCCCCCCCCCCCCCCCCCCCCCCCCCCCCCCCCCCCCCCCCCCCCCCCCCCCCCCCCCCCCCCCCCCCCCCCCCCCCCCCCCCCCCCCCCCCCCCCCCCCCCCCCCCCCCCCCCCCCCCCCCCCCCCCCCCCCCCCCCCCCCCCCCCCCCCCCCCCCCCCCCCCCCCCCCCCCCCCCCCCCCCCCCCCCCCCCCCCCCCCCCCCCCCCCCCCCCCCCCCCCCCCCCCCCCCCCCCCCCCCCCCCCCCCCCCCCCCCCCCCCCCCCCCCCCCCCCCCCCCCCCCCCCCCCCCCCCCCCCCCCCCCCCCCCCCCCCCCCCCCCCCCCCCCCCCCCCCCCCCCCCCCCCCCCCCCCCCCCCCCCCCCCCCCCCCCCCCCCCCCCCCCCCCCCCCCCCCCCCCCCCCCCCCCCCCCCCCCCCCCCCCCCCCCCCCCCCCCCCCCCCCCCCCCCCCCCCCCCCCCCCCCCCCCCCCCCCCCCCCCCCCCCCCCCCCCCCCCCCCCCCCCCCCCCCCCCCCCCCCCCCCCCCCCCCCCCCCCCCCCCCCCCCCCCCCCCCCCCCCCCCCCCCCCCCCCCCCCCCCCCCCCCCCCCCCCCCCCCCCCCCCCCCCCCCCCCCCCCCCCCCCCCCCCCCCCCCCCCCCCCCCCCCCCCCCCCCCCCCCCCCCCCCCCCCCCCCCCCCCCCCCCCCCCCCCCCCCCCCCCCCCCCCCCCCCCCCCCCCCCCCCCCCCCCCCCCCCCCCCCCCCCCCCCCCCCCCCCCCCCCCCCCCCCCCCCCCCCCCCCCCCCCCCCCCCCCCCCCCCCCCCCCCCCCCCCCCCCCCCCCCCCCCCCCCCCCCCCCCCCCCCCCCCCCCCCCCCCCCCCCCCCCCCCCCCCCCCCCCCCCCCCCCCCCCCCCCCCCCCCCCCCCCCCCCCCCCCCCCCCCCCCCCCCCCCCCCCCCCCCCCCCCCCCCCCCCCCCCCCCCCCCCCCCCCCCCCCCCCCCCCCCCCCCCCCCCCCCCCCCCCCCCCCCCCCCCCCCCCCCCCCCCCCCCCCCCCCCCCCCCCCCCCCCCCCCCCCCCCCCCCCCCCCCCCCCCCCCCCCCCCCCCCCCCCCCCCCCCCCCCCCCCCCCCCCCCCCCCCCCCCCCCCCCCCCCCCCCCCCCCCCCCCCCCCCCCCCCCCCCCCCCCCCCCCCCCCCCCCCCCCCCCCCCCCCCCCCCCCCCCCCCCCCCCCCCCCCCCCCCCCCCCCCCCCCCCCCCCCCCCCCCCCCCCCCCCCCCCCCCCCCCCCCCCCCCCCCCCCCCCCCCCCCCCCCCCCCCCCCCCCCCCCCCCCCCCCCCCCCCCCCCCCCCCCCCCCCCCCCCCCCCCCCCCCCCCCCCCCCCCCCCCCCCCCCCCCCCCCCCCCCCCCCCCCCCCCCCCCCCCCCCCCCCCCCCCCCCCCCCCCCCCCCCCCCCCCCCCCCCCCCCCCCCCCCCCCCCCCCCCCCCCCCCCCCCCCCCCCCCCCCCCCCCCCCCCCCCCCCCCCCCCCCCCCCCCCCCCCCCCCCCCCCCCCCCCCCCCCCCCCCCCCCCCCCCCCCCCCCCCCCCCCCCCCCCCCCCCCCCCCCCCCCCCCCCCCCCCCCCCCCCCCCCCCCCCCCCCCCCCCCCCCCCCCCCCCCCCCCCCCCCCCCCCCCCCCCCCCCCCCCCCCCCCCCCCCCCCCCCCCCCCCCCCCCCCCCCCCCCCCCCCCCCCCCCCCCCCCCCCCCCCCCCCCCCCCCCCCCCCCCCCCCCCCCCCCCCCCCCCCCCCCCCCCCCCCCCCCCCCCCCCCCCCCCCCCCCCCCCCCCCCCCCCCCCCCCCCCCCCCCCCCCCCCCCCCCCCCCCCCCCCCCCCCCCCCCCCCCCCCCCCCCCCCCCCCCCCCCCCCCCCCCCCCCCCCCCCCCCCCCCCCCCCCCCCCCCCCCCCCCCCCCCCCCCCCCCCCCCCCCCCCCCCCCCCCCCCCCCCCCCCCCCCCCCCCCCCCCCCCCCCCCCCCCCCCCCCCCCCCCCCCCCCCCCCCCCCCCCCCCCCCCCCCCCCCCCCCCCCCCCCCCCCCCCCCCCCCCCCCCCCCCCCCCCCCCCCCCCCCCCCCCCCCCCCCCCCCCCCCCCCCCCCCCCCCCCCCCCCCCCCCCCCCCCCCCCCCCCCCCCCCCCCCCCCCCCCCCCCCCCCCCCCCCCCCCCCCCCCCCCCCCCCCCCCCCCCCCCCCCCCCCCCCCCCCCCCCCCCCCCCCCCCCCCCCCCCCCCCCCCCCCCCCCCCCCCCCCCCCCCCCCCCCCCCCCCCCCCCCCCCCCCCCCCCCCCCCCCCCCCCCCCCCCCCCCCCCCCCCCCCCCCCCCCCCCCCCCCCCCCCCCCCCCCCCCCCCCCCCCCCCCCCCCCCCCCCCCCCCCCCCCCCCCCCCCCCCCCCCCCCCCCCCCCCCCCCCCCCCCCCCCCCCCCCCCCCCCCCCCCCCCCCCCCCCCCCCCCCCCCCCCCCCCCCCCCCCCCCCCCCCCCCCCCCCCCCCCCCCCCCCCCCCCCCCCCCCCCCCCCCCCCCCCCCCCCCCCCCCCCCCCCCCCCCCCCCCCCCCCCCCCCCCCCCCCCCCCCCCCCCCCCCCCCCCCCCCCCCCCCCCCCCCCCCCCCCCCCCCCCCCCCCCCCCCCCCCCCCCCCCCCCCCCCCCCCCCCCCCCCCCCCCCCCCCCCCCCCCCCCCCCCCCCCCCCCCCCCCCCCCCCCCCCCCCCCCCCCCCCCCCCCCCCCCCCCCCCCCCCCCCCCCCCCCCCCCCCCCCCCCCCCCCCCCCCCCCCCCCCCCCCCCCCCCCCCCCCCCCCCCCCCCCCCCCCCCCCCCCCCCCCCCCCCCCCCCCCCCCCCCCCCCCCCCCCCCCCCCCCCCCCCCCCCCCCCCCCCCCCCCCCCCCCCCCCCCCCCCCCCCCCCCCCCCCCCCCCCCCCCCCCCCCCCCCCCCCCCCCCCCCCCCCCCCCCCCCCCCCCCCCCCCCCCCCCCCCCCCCCCCCCCCCCCCCCCCCCCCCCCCCCCCCCCCCCCCCCCCCCCCCCCCCCCCCCCCCCCCCCCCCCCCCCCCCCCCCCCCCCCCCCCCCCCCCCCCCCCCCCCCCCCCCCCCCCCCCCCCCCCCCCCCCCCCCCCCCCCCCCCCCCCCCCCCCCCCCCCCCCCCCCCCCCCCCCCCCCCCCCCCCCCCCCCCCCCCCCCCCCCCCCCCCCCCCCCCCCCCCCCCCCCCCCCCCCCCCCCCCCCCCCCCCCCCCCCCCCCCCCCCCCCCCCCCCCCCCCCCCCCCCCCCCCCCCCCCCCCCCCCCCCCCCCCCCCCCCCCCCCCCCCCCCCCCCCCCCCCCCCCCCCCCCCCCCCCCCCCCCCCCCCCCCCCCCCCCCCCCCCCCCCCCCCCCCCCCCCCCCCCCCCCCCCCCCCCCCCCCCCCCCCCCCCCCCCCCCCCCCCCCCCCCCCCCCCCCCCCCCCCCCCCCCCCCCCCCCCCCCCCCCCCCCCCCCCCCCCCCCCCCCCCCCCCCCCCCCCCCCCCCCCCCCCCCCCCCCCCCCCCCCCCCCCCCCCCCCCCCCCCCCCCCCCCCCCCCCCCCCCCCCCCCCCCCCCCCCCCCCCCCCCCCCCCCCCCCCCCCCCCCCCCCCCCCCCCCCCCCCCCCCCCCCCCCCCCCCCCCCCCCCCCCCCCCCCCCCCCCCCCCCCCCCCCCCCCCCCCCCCCCCCCCCCCCCCCCCCCCCCCCCCCCCCCCCCCCCCCCCCCCCCCCCCCCCCCCCCCCCCCCCCCCCCCCCCCCCCCCCCCCCCCCCCCCCCCCCCCCCCCCCCCCCCCCCCCCCCCCCCCCCCCCCCCCCCCCCCCCCCCCCCCCCCCCCCCCCCCCCCCCCCCCCCCCCCCCCCCCCCCCCCCCCCCCCCCCCCCCCCCCCCCCCCCCCCCCCCCCCCCCCCCCCCCCCCCCCCCCCCCCCCCCCCCCCCCCCCCCCCCCCCCCCCCCCCCCCCCCCCCCCCCCCCCCCCCCCCCCCCCCCCCCCCCCCCCCCCCCCCCCCCCCCCCCCCCCCCCCCCCCCCCCCCCCCCCCCCCCCCCCCCCCCCCCCCCCCCCCCCCCCCCCCCCCCCCCCCCCCCCCCCCCCCCCCCCCCCCCCCCCCCCCCCCCCCCCCCCCCCCCCCCCCCCCCCCCCCCCCCCCCCCCCCCCCCCCCCCCCCCCCCCCCCCCCCCCCCCCCCCCCCCCCCCCCCCCCCCCCCCCCCCCCCCCCCCCCCCCCCCCCCCCCCCCCCCCCCCCCCCCCCCCCCCCCCCCCCCCCCCCCCCCCCCCCCCCCCCTACAGCCCATTTGCTAATTCTTAAGAATTTTTTTGGAGCCCATCTTCTTTTTGCTAGCATTACACCCCATATTGTGGCCACGGTTAAAAAGTATACGAAATTTTGCATATTTCGGTGCGGTCAACTGTTTTTAATCCCAAAATATCGATTCACATTCAAACTATTTTGAAAAATAATTTATATAAATATAAATGCCAAATAATTGTCCACGCATAAAAATCAATGGAATTTAAAATCTTGTAATGAAAAAAATTGAAACTAATTACCGGTTTGATGTGTTTTAAAAATGTACAGCCCATTTCTGGGCAAACCGAATGAAACTCTCCTCGTCTTGAAAGATTTGCAGCCCAGCAGGGCTGATAAAGCAAGTAGGCCTTGTTTGGGTATTTCTTTAAAAAAAATAGAACTGTGCTAGCCATTTTCAGCAAGAAAAAAACACAACTGGGCTCATGATGTGGTAAACATAAATAAAACCCTGGCTAGACGGGCCACAGCCCCCGCACAGCCCCACTGTTACCCTGATCCGTTGCTAAAACTAGTATAAATAACAACTACTTGTTCCTCAAAAAAAACTGCGCGACCTGCTGGGTGCCCGGTGTCAGCCGCTCATAGTGTAATTCTCTCATTTATTGACTACGTTGACAATGGCGTGAGCCCCAGATGTCCAACCATTAGGAGGAACCATATTTTTGGTCTTGTAATATAGAGGCACTTGCTTGCGTACTGCCATGACGCTGGTGGGTCCCTACTGTCATCCTCTCCATGTACAGCCATCTCCTTGTTCCTCTCGGTTGTTGACGACGTTGACAACGCAAGAGGGCGGCGCACCGTGCACGGCGAGCGAACCAAGGCCGCAAGGCGGAGGACGACGGCGAGGCCTCGGACGGAACTTACAGGAGCCGTGGAAGATGCGCCGGTCCAGTCGCAGGCGGAGGGTTGACTAGTTCGGGTGCGGGTGCATGTTGGGGCTGACGTCGCTGGAGAATAACAGGACGTGTGGGGGAATAAAGGGAGGGAATGGCCAACGTTGGAGGGTACGTACGGTAGGGCAGCGGAGGCGCAGCCAGCCATGGGAGGCGGGAGCAGGCGGAGGCGACGGGGTGGTTTGGTTTGGGTGGCTGGAGGAAGAAGAAGACAAGAGATAGAAGATACACGACAGATGTTGGTTGTCAATCCAACGGCTGGTAGGCAGAATCATTTGTTGACTGGCTAGTAAGTCGCCCCCCCCCCCCCCCCCCCCCCCCCCCCCCCCCCCCCCCCCCCCCCCCCCCCCCCCCCCCCCCCCCCCCCCCCCCCCCCCCCCCCCCCCCCCCCCCCCCCCCCCCCCCCCCCCCCCCCCCCCCCCCCCCCCCCCCCCCCCCCCCCCCCCCCCCCCCCCCCCCCCCCCCCCCCCCCCCCCCCCCCCCCCCCCCCCCCCCCCCCCCCCCCCCCCCCCCCCCCCCCCCCCCCCCCCCCCCCCCCCCCCCCCCCCCCCCCCCCCCCCCCCCCCCCCCCCCCCCCCCCCCCCCCCCCCCCCCCCCCCCCCCCCCCCCCCCCCCCCCCCCCCCCCCCCCCCCCCCCCCCCCCCCCCCCCCCCCCCCCCCCCCCCCCCCCCCCCCCCCCCCCCCCCCCCCCCCCCCCCCCCCCCCCCCCCCCCCCCCCCCCCCCCCCCCCCCCCCCCCCCCCCCCCCCCCCCCCCCCCCCCCCCCCCCCCCCCCCCCCCCCCCCCCCCCCCCCCCCCCCCCCCCCCCCCCCCCCCCCCCCCCCCCCCCCCCCCCCCCCCCCCCCCCCCCCCCCCCCCCCCCCCCCCCCCCCCCCCCCCCCCCCCCCCCCCCCCCCCCCCCCCCCCCCCCCCCCCCCCCCCCCCCCCCCCCCCCCCCCCCCCCCCCCCCCCCCCCCCCCCCCCCCCCCCCCCCCCCCCCCCCCCCCCCCCCCCCCCCCCCCCCCCCCCCCCCCCCCCCCCCCCCCCCCCCCCCCCCCCCCCCCCCCCCCCCCCCCCCCCCCCCCCCCCCCCCCCCCCCCCCCCCCCCCCCCCCCCCCCCCCCCCCCCCCCCCCCCCCCCCCCCCCCCCCCCCCCCCCCCCCCCCCCCCCCCCCCCCCCCCCCCCCCCCCCCCCCCCCCCCCCCCCCCCCCCCCCCCCCCCCCCCCCCCCCCCCCCCCCCCCCCCCCCCCCCCCCCCCCCCCCCCCCCCCCCCCCCCCCCCCCCCCCCCCCCCCCCCCCCCCCCCCCCCCCCCCCCCCCCCCCCCCCCCCCCCCCCCCCCCCCCCCCCCCCCCCCCCCCCCCCCCCCCCCCCCCCCCCCCCCCCCCCCCCCCCCCCCCCCCCCCCCCCCCCCCCCCCCCCCCCCCCCCCCCCCCCCCCCCCCCCCCCCCCCCCCCCCCCCCCCCCCCCCCCCCCCCCCCCCCCCCCCCCCCCCCCCCCCCCCCCCCCCCCCCCCCCCCCCCCCCCCCCCCCCCCCCCCCCCCCCCCCCCCCCCCCCCCCCCCCCCCCCCCCCCCCCCCCCCCCCCCCCCCCCCCCCCCCCCCCCCCCCCCCCCCCCCCCCCCCCCCCCCCCCCCCCCCCCCCCCCCCCCCCCCCCCCCCCCCCCCCCCCCCCCCCCCCCCCCCCCCCCCCCCCCCCCCCCCCCCCCCCCCCCCCCCCCCCCCCCCCCCCCCCCCCCCCCCCCCCCCCCCCCCCCCCCCCCCCCCCCCCCCCCCCCCCCCCCCCCCCCCCCCCCCCCCCCCCGTGTCGACTTACTAGCCAGTCAACAAACGATTCTGCCTACCAGCCGTTGGATTAACATCCAACATCTGTCGTGTATCTTCTATCTCTTGTCTTCTTCTTCCTCCAGCCACCCAAACCAAACCACCCCGTCGGCTCCGCCTGCTCCCGCCTACCATGGCTGGCTGCGCCTCCCCGCCCTACCGTACGTACCCTCCAATGTTGGCCAGTCCCTCCCTCTATTCCCCCACATGTCCTGTTATTCTCCGGCGATGTCAGCCCCAACACGCACCCGCACCCGAACCAGTCAACCCTTGTACTCCCCTCCGCCTGCGACTGGACCGGCGCATCTTCCACGGCTCCTGTTCGTTCCGTCCGAGGCCTCGCCCTTGTCCTCTGCCTTGCGGCCTTGGTTCGCTCGCCATGCGCGGTGCGCCGCCCTCTTGCGTTGTCAACATCGTCAACAACCGAGAGGAACAAGGAGATGACTGTACGTGGAGAGGATGACAGTAGGGACCCACCAGTGTCATGGCAGTACGCAAGCAAGTGCCTCTATATTACAAGCCCAAAAATATGGTTCCTCCTAATGGTTGGACATCTGGGGTTCACGCCATTGTCAACGTAGTCAATAAACGAGAGAATTACACTACGAGTGGCTGACACCAGGGACCCAGCAGGTCGCGCAGTTTTTTTTTAGGAACAAGCAGTTTTATTTATACTAGTTTTAGCGCCGGATCAGGGTAACAACGGGGCTGTGCGGGGGCTGTGGCCCGTCTAGCCAGGGTTTTATTTATGTTTACCACATCATGAGCCCAGTTGTGTTTTTTTCTTGCTGAAAATGGCTAGCCCAGTTCTATTTTTTTTAAAGAAATACCCAAACGAGGTCTACTTGCTTTATCAGCCCTGCTGGGCTGCAAATCTTTCAAGACGAGGAGAGTTTCATTCGGTTTGCCCAGAAATGGGATGTACATTTTTAAAACACATCAAACCGGGAATTAGTTTCAATTTTTTTTCATTACAAGATTTTAAATTCCATTGATTTTTATGCGTGGACAATTATTTGGATTTTATATTTATATAAATTATTTTTCAAAATAGTTTGAATGTGAATCGATATTTCGGGATTAAAACTAGTTGACCGCACCGAAATATGCAAAAAATTCGTATACTTTTTAACCGTGGCCACAATATGGGGTGTAATGCTAACAAAAAGAAGATGGGCTCCAAAAAAATTCTTAAGAATTAGCAAATTGGCTGTACATTATTATAAATAATGCACACGAGAGCAGTGACTGTTGGATGTCCATCCAACGGCTGTCGTGCTTCTTCAATCTCTGCTTTTCCTGCTCTAGCCGCTCAAACAAGCGCCGGCGGGACTGCCTGCTCCCTCCTCCCGCGGCTGGCTATGCTGCCACGCAGGCCTCACCGCCCCACCGTACTCCCATTGCTGGCCTAGCCATCCCTCTACTCACCCACACCTGCTGTTATTCTCCAGCGACGGCAGACAAACTAGTAAACCCTCGTACAGTCGTACTCCCCTCTGTGTGGGAAACAACTGCCGAGTCTTCCTTGCTTCCGTGTCGTTCCCTTCCTAGGCCTCGCCGTCGTCCACCGCCCTGGTGCTCTCGGCGCGGCCTGGTCAACGTGGTCAATGACCGACATGCATCTGAAGTGGACTATACGTGGAGAGGCTGACAGCTGGGTCCACGACCGCATGCAAGGAAATGCCTCCTTATTACGCGCAAAATAATGATTCCTCCACCTGGCAGCTAGGACCCACGGGAAGGGCTTCTGTATTTCTCAGAAAAAACGTTCCCCCCGTTGACAGGTCGGACCCACCAGCTATATCTTCGCACGCAAGGAAGTGCCTCCTTATGACGCACAAAAAATGAATACCCCCTGCTAGCTGGGACCCACCATAGTGGGTGGCTGACTTGTGGGCCTACTAAGTTGACGGGGACAGAGGGCTTTGTCAACTTAGTCAATATGAACGATTCTAGCTCTAGTGACCGTACGATGTCCATCCAACGGCCATAGTGCTTCTTCAACCTCTGGTCTTCTTGCTCCAGCCGCCCAAAGCAGCACCGGTCATGCCGCCTGCTCCTGCCTCCCGTGGCCGGCTGTGCTACCGCGGAGGCCTCACCGCCCCCATACTACTCCCACAGCTGGCCAGGCCATCCCTCCACTCACCCACACCCCCTGTTATTCTGCGGCGACGGCAGCCTCACACCGCAGCCGAACCAGTGAACCCTCGTACTCGTCTCTGCGTGGGCATCCACTGCCGCGTCTTCCCCTGCTCTGCGTCATCCCTTCCTAGGCCTCACCGTCGTCCACTGCCTTGGTGCTCTCGGCGCGGCGTGGTCAATGTGGTCAACGACCGACTTCCATCGGAAGAGTACTGTACGTGGAGTGGCTGACAGCTGGGTCCACGGCCACAGCCCAGTTTTTTGTGATTTGCCAAGTAAGTTGCTTTGTCAGGCCTGTTGGGCTGCAAATCTTTCAAGACGAGGAGAGCTTCATTCGGCTGGCCGAGAAAATGGCCTATCAGTAATGAGAAATGGGCTGTACATTTTTAAAACACATCAAACCGGCAATTAGTTTCAAATTTCTTTTTCTCATTTCAAGATTTTAAATTGCATTGATTTTTATGCATGGACAATTTGTTGGATTTTATATTGATATACATTTATTTTTAAAATCAGTTTGAATGTGACTCGAAATTTCGGGATTAAAAACAGTTCGGACCGCACCGAAATATGCAAAATTTCGTATAATTTTTTAACCGTGGCCACAATATGGGCTGTAATGCTAACAAAAAGAATATGGGCTCAAAAAAAAACCTTAAGAATTAGCAAATGGGCTGTAAATTATTAGGAATAATGGCAGATGGGCTGTATGCTGTTTTCCACATATTTGAGGCTTTCCTAAAAAAAAGGTTGACACACAAGCAGTGACTGTTGGATTTCCATCCAACGGCCGTCGTGCTTCTTCAATCTCTGCTCTTCCTGCTCCAGCCGCTCAAACAAGCGCCGGCGGGACTGCCTGCTCCCTCCTCCCCGCGGCCGGCTGTGCTGCCGTGCAGGTCTCACCGCCCCACCGTACTCCCATCGCTGGCCTAGCCATCCCTCTACTCACCCACACCTGCTGTTATTCTCCGGCAATGGCAGACGAACCAGTAAACCCTCGTACAGTCGTACTCCCCTCTGCGTGGGAAACAACTGCCGATTCTTCCCTGCCTCCGTGTCGTTCCCTTCCTAGGCCTCACCGTCGTCCACCGCCCTGGTGCTCTCGGCGCGGCCTGGTCAACGTGGTCAACGACCGACATGCATCTGAAGTGGACTGTACATGGAGAGGCTGACAGCTGGGTCCATGGCCGCATGCAAGGAAATGCCTCCTTATTACGCGCAAAATAATGATTCCTCCACCTGACATCTGGGACCCACCGAAAGGGCCTCTGTATTTTGCGAAAAAAACATTAGCGCCGCTGACAGATTGGACCCACTAGCTATATCTTCCACGTAAGGAAGTGCCTCCTTATTACGCACAAAAAAAATGAAAACTCCCCCTGCTAGCTGGGACCCAGTATAGTGGCAGGCTGACTTGTGGGCCTACTAAGTTGACGGGGACGGAGGGCTTTGTCAACTTAGTCAATATGCACGATTCTAGCTCCACTGACCGTACGATGTCCATCCAACGGCCGTAGTGCTTCTTCAACCTCTGGTCTTCTTGCTCCAGCCGCCCAAACCAGCGCCGGTCGTGCCTCGTGCTCCTGCCTCTCGTGGCCGGCTGTGATGCGGCGGAGGCCTCATCGCCCCCTACTACTCCCACCGCTGGCCAGGCCATCCCTCTACTCACCCACACACCCTGTTATTCTACGGCGACGGCAGCCTCACACCGCAGCGAACCAGTGAACCCTCATACTCCTCTACGCGTGGGCATCCACTGCCGCGTCTTCCCCGGCTCCGCGTCGTCCCCTTCCTAGGCCTCGCCGTCGTCCACCGCCCTGGTGCTCTCGGCGCGGCATGGTCAACGTGGTCAAGGAACAGCTTCCATCGGACGTGGACTGTACGTGGAGAGGCTGACAGCTGGGTCCACGGCCGCAGCAAGGAAGTGCCTCCTTATTACGTGCAAAATAATTATTCCTCCACCTGACAGTGGGGACCCACCGGACGGTCCACCGTATTTCGCAAAAAAAACATTTCCCCCTGACTGCTGGGACCCACCAGCTACATCTTCGCACGCAAGGAAGTGCGTCCGGGCAAAAACAAAAAAAAATCATTCGCCCCCCTGACTGCTGGGACCCACCAGCTACATCTTCGCACGCAAGGAAGTGCCTGACAATCGGGACCCACCTGGTCGAAGCGTACGTAGCGTTGTCATTCTGGTCGCGAACGTGTACGTACATACTAGTCAATGTAGAGGCGCGCACGTGTCATTGTAGAGGCGCGCACGTAGCATGTACACGTACGTACAGCGGCCAGGGTGCAAGAAAGTAAATACGGCCACGTACGTACATACGGGCGGGGTCTCGAACGCCTACTCACGCGTACGTACGGCCAGGGCTCGTGTACATGGCTGGGTCGGAACGGAGAAACAGTGTCGTCGTCGTGTTCATGGGGTGTCAACCGGCTGGGTCGGAACGGAATGCGTCGTCGTGTTCATCGGGAGGGCTTGGACGGAATAGCCGATGGAAACGAGGCCTGGCGTACCGCAGAACGGAGGAAACGGCCTTGTGTTTGACCGGCCACGTTCGAAACGGGATCCTGTTCATCGAGAGGGGTCTGGCGTACTGCAAAACGGAGGAAACGGACCTCCTACGGTCGAAACGGGGGTCCTGTTGATCGGGAGGGGTGTGGCGTACTGCAAAACGGAGGAAACGGACTTGTGTTGGAGCGCTACGGTCGAAACGGGGGTCCTATTCATCGGGAAGGGTGTGGCGTACCGCAAAACGGGACTCCACGGGATACTGTTCATCTCCACCGTCGACCCCCTCCAGCCTCCACGGGGCTACTGTTCATCCACCGTCGACCTCCTCCAGCCTCCACCTGCGACTGTTCATCCATGGGCTCCTGTTCATCCAGCCTCCACCGCGCGCTACTCCACCGGCTACTGTTCAACCAGCCCTCTCCACGGGCTCTTGTTCAACCACCCCTCCACGGGCTACTGTTCATCCAGCCCTCCACTGTCTACTATTCATCCTGCCCTCCACGGAGTGGTCCTGTTCATCCTGCCCTCCATGGGGGCCTGTTCATCCAGCCCCAACCGGCTCGAACGATCGGGGTCCTGTTCATCCACCCCCACCGGGAACTGTTCATCCAAACCCCCCAGCAACGCTCACTGTTCATCCCCCCCCCCCCCCCCCCCCCCCCCCCCCCCCCCCCCCCCCCCCCCCCCCCCCCCCCCCCCCCCCCCCCCCCCCCCCCCCCCCCCCCCCCCCCCCCCCCCCCCCCCCCCCCCCCCCCCCCGCACACACGCGCGTACGTACGAGAGAAACGCGCATCGCTCGGCCCCCGACCACCCACCATAACCGGGGACTCCCCGATATTTTCCGCGCCCTCGCTTCTACCATGGTTTTTTCTGTCATGGACGGCCCAAAGAATGTCATGCAGCTGCATCTCCGGCCCGCCCAGGATGAAAAGCCAATTTTCTATCATGATTTTTTGTCATAGAAGTAGGACCCCACCACATCTATGATGATACCGGGTTTTGTCACAATTATCATCATAGAAGTGTCATAAGTACGACAGAAAAAAATTTCGTTCGGCCCAAAATGTCACGGATGTGTCTTTTTTTTGTAGTGTTGGGAAACCGACATCGTACGTATTGAACCAGGCTTGGAGTCGGGTACGATGTTCGGTTTGTAATGTAGTTGGTGGCCCATCGAAGTTGTGCATTCGGGATTTAAACACATCACACACCACCGTACCCATACATATTTTTGGGCCGCATGCAGTGTATACGGGGTCTTCTGATCGACCACATCTCCCTTGTGCGGTTTTTTGTAATGACACGCATATCTATGGGCTCCCCGAGTGTATATATATCATCCCTTTGACCGATAATGAGGGGTATGTGTTGGCCATGAATGGATTCCTCCTAGTTCGTGTTAGGGCCGGTCACCATCACATGTCACTCAACCAAAGCTCAAGCTCATGCATTGTCAGGATTCCCTCCCACGTGCTCGGATTGCTGGGTTCGACCTACATCATAACCTGCGTATCTCGTCCTTAACTACCTTGACTTCATGGTTGTTGTATGTATCGAGAGGTAGGCACCACATCTAAATTGTACATTATTCTATATTGAAAACACACATCACCCCTTCCCAACGTACATGATTTTGGGCCGCATGCAAGAGGTACTGGTTTTGTGGTCCCTCTTGTGCGATTTTTATGATGGTTCAATCTATTGGCCCAAGCGGTTTATCGACAACAACAGCTGTTGTTTGACCAAATGATAGACTCATTGATTCATTGCGACCGGAAACAATTTCGCCTGTGTAATTGTATTTTTTAGCTCTACTGTACGTATTACCATATTTGAGCACTCGCCGGTCACACACGACCTCATTTTGCCAAGCGTATGTGCAAGGAGGGCATATCCCCGACGGTTTCTGGGTCGTGTGGGAAGGACCCCCCTATCGCCGTCACTCACTTGGTGACGATTCCGAACGCTGTCGCGGAAAGGGGTTAAAAACCATTTGTATAGCACCGACGCGTACCAGAGACAAGCAAATAAAAATGATAATATAATAGCATGAAACAATAAAAAATTATAGATATGTTTGAGACGTATCATACACCATGACTCGAAGTCTCTCTACGCCTAATCTCTACTGCAGAAACCCACTTTTATATTCCGTCTTTTAACTTATGTTCTTTTTTTAAGTTGTTATTACTCTTGCTACAACACACAATCCTTTATAACACTGTTATATTTGTTTCAAGGGATAATAATACTGCCTACAGATTCTCAAACAGTTACTACACACAAGACCTGTGACAACTTGTGTGTGACCGAAATGCCGCTCATAAATACTCTCATCCCCTGTTCATTGGGACAATAACTATTGGGATACTTACATGAAGGTGCTACAATACATTTTGTGTCTTGCAAGCCATCTGTGGACATATTCACCATCCTATTGTAACCCCTTCGCATAAGGTGCTCCCACATGAATAGAAACAAAAAGGATGTAGGGTAATACCTCACCACGAGGGTCTGAACCTGGGTAACCCTCTTGTGCAAACTCCCCTCAGTTACTTTCGGGCACGCACTACCTAACTGAGGGATCTGACGGTTTTCTACGCATTCATGAAGCATGTGATAGGCTTCTACCTGGCGACACTTGTGGTGTGATGCCATTGGTTGAAACGGTGGGTTTACGACAGGTCTAGGGGTTGCTATGTGATGCAGTGGGCCCAGGTGAGCTATGGATTAGCTGGATTACCAGTGTGTCCTATGCATAGACTTGATCCACATATATACAAAGATATGACAACATATATATTGCTTCCTACAAAATAAACCAACCTGTACTTACCCAAAAAGCATGATTTAGGGCTTTTATACTTTCCAGTGAAACTTGCCAATACATTCAATGTATTGACCCTTGTGGGTGCAATGTATCATGTTGCGAGCCTGTGGCATCCCGGCTCAGAGAAACCGGAACGCCCCATATTCCAGCCCAGAGATCGAGGAGAAGTCTTCTGGAATACGGCACTGCTTAGCATAGAACAAACCAGCTTTCTATTATTACACGAATATGAATACAAGGTCTCTGATATTACAATGAATAACAGCGGCACGGTGACACTACGCCATCCTCAGTTGCTCTATGCAAGCAGCGGAACAACTCGAAGCAGCGGAAAACTTCTAGCAGCGGAACAATGACGACGGTGGTGAACTCCACTCCACAGGGACTCTAGCTGGAACGCTTATCCTAGCTCGCACGAACGGAATCCACGACAAGCAAACAAGCAATCAAATCCGAAATTACCTGCAAACTGGCATGACACGCCAGGTCAATACATTGAATGTACTTGCAAGCTCACAATAACCAGAAGCATTCAAGAGAAACAACAGCATGGCAATTACAGGTTAAGCAGGAATTATCATGAGGTCATCAGGATAACATGGCATGAACAACATGAACATGATACAGCTAGAACAATATGAGCACGGCATGAACATATAAACCTGATGATACTATCATGCCCCCCCCCCCCCCCCCCCCCCCCCCCCCCCCCCCCCCCCCCCCCCCCCCCCCCCCCCCCCCCCCCCCCCCCCCCCCCCCCCCCCCCCCCCCCCCCCCCCCCCCCCCCCCCCCCCCCCCCCCCCCCCCCCCCCCCCCCCCCCCCCCCCCCCCCCCCCCCCCCCCCCCCCCCCCCCCCCCCCCCCCCCCCCCCCCCCCCCCCCCCCCCCCCCCCCCCCCCCCCCCCCCCCCCCCCCCCCCCCCCCCCCCCCCCCCCCCCCCCCCCCCCCCCCCCCCCCCCCCCCCCCCCCCCCCCCCCCCCCCCCCCCCCCCCCCCCCCCCCCCCCCCCCCCCCCCCCCCCCCCCCCCCCCCCCCCCCCCCCCCCCCCCCCCCCCCCCCCCCCCCCCCCCCCCCCCCCCCCCCCCCCCCCCCCCCCCCCCCCCCCCCCCCCCCCCCCCCCCCCCCCCCCCCCCCCCCCCCCCCCCCCCCCCCCCCCCCCCCCCCCCCCCCCCCCCCCCCCCCCCCCCCCCCCCCCCCCCCCCCCCCCCCCCCCCCCCCCCCCCCCCCCCCCCCCCCCCCCCCCCCCCCCCCCCCCCCCCCCCCCCCCCCCCCCCCCCCCCCCCCCCCCCCCCCCCCCCCCCCCCCCCCCCCCCCCCCCCCCCCCCCCCCCCCCCCCCCCCCCCCCCCCCCCCCCCCCCCCCCCCCCCCCCCCCCCCCCCCCCCCCCCCCCCCCCCCCCCCCCCCCCCCCCCCCCCCCCCCCCCCCCCCCCCCCCCCCCCCCCCCCCCCCCCCCCCCCCCCCCCCCCCCCCCCCCCCCCCCCCCCCCCCCCCCCCCCCCCCCCCCCCCCCCCCCCCCCCCCCCCCCCCCCCCCCCCCCCCCCCCCCCCCCCCCCCCCCCCCCCCCCCCCCCCCCCCCCCCCCCCCCCCCCCCCCCCCCCCCCCCCCCCCCCCCAGAAGCATTACCGAAACAACGATACCCATATTTTAAACAAGCAAACATTTAATAAATATTCAAGTTGAAAACCATGGCTACTGCATGACTATCATGCAAGTGGGTATTGTGGTTTGCCTGGGGTGGAAGAAATCACCGGGACAAAGTGCGAGAAGCTTGCGGAAAGAATCGCCGGAAAATGTTCTCTCTCGGAAGGGGCTGATTTAGTGCAAGGGCAAAATGGTCATTTCCTGAATGTTAACACATGGTGAAAATGATACCAACAGAATGGGCTCGACGAGACAAAGAAGTGGGCTTTGGAATCACCTCAAACGGAGTTGCGAGCAACAAGTTATAGCCCGACGAAGTTCAGGGACCAATCTGTAAAAAGAATCTCTACAAACAGGCCCCTGAGCTGAAAAACAGAAAATGTATTCTCAGGTAATACGTCTTCCGAACGGAGAAAGCACATTTTTGGATAAAGCAGAGGCAGAATACGCTTACTTCACGCGAAAACGTACTTTCCGAAGTACGCTTCCACTTAACCACGTGGACAGTGGCGGGGCCAGGCGTGGGGTCGCTGACGTGCGGGTCCCGCGGGGTGTGGCCCGTCACTTATCCACATCGGCCGAAAGGGTCAACGCGCGCAGAGGTGGGACCGGCCGCCTGGGTCGCTGCCAGGTGGGGTCGGGGAAAGATGCGGGGCCTGCCTGGCTCCTGTCTCCTTCCTCTCGCTGGCCCGACCGAAGCAGAGGACGGGGCAGGGGAGGGGCGACACCGGCGATGGTCCGGGTAGCTCCGGCAGTCTCCGGCCGAGCTCCGGCCACCGGCGGATGCGGGAGGCGAAGCCGCACCCAACCAGGGGTCCACGAGCGTCGGGGAAAGTGCAGAGCGGCCGCGGCTCATGGAGGCAGAGAACAAGGGGCGGCGGACGGACTTGAGGAAGCATGGCCACAAGGGCTCCGGGGAGAAGAAGATGGGGTGGGGAGGATCTCCGGCGTGTGGGTGAGCCGCCGGTGGAGAAAGGAGGAGGGGAGAGGCTCGGGCTTGCTCGAATTCGAGCAGAGGCCGTCGGCGGCATTGGCAGACAGAGGAGGGTGAGGGGGGCGGTTCGAGCTCCGGGAAGTGGCTAGGCGAGGCTATGGGAGTGAGGCGAGTCTGGTGGTGAGGTCGAACAGGCTCGGGGAGGGCTATTTATAGCCGGGGCGAGGGGCACGGCCTCGGGTGTCACCTCTCGTGCTCGGCCAATGCTCTGGAGATGGCAGCGATCACGGGGAGGCTTGGGAACGCGACGAGGGAGAAGCGGACGTGCTACAGAGGCGCACAGGGCAGGAGGGGCCGAGGGGCGCAGGGGAGAAGCGGCCGAACACCTTAACTGCTCGGTCGGCCATAGTGCGCCCGTGGGCGCGCGGCGACGAGCATCGACGGAGAAGCAACCGGAGGGGGTGGCTCCAGGAGGACAGCGACGACGCGGGCCAGCAGCTGGACACGCTCACGCGCGCGAAGCCGACGAGGGGGAGAGGGGCCCGAGCAAGAAGCCATCTACGGCGCGGCCAACGGCAGCAGAGCGCGCGCACTATTATGCCATTAACGCAGTCACCGCGTGCGCTAGCATGTAGCGGGGGCGATGGACTGGAATGGGTTGTCTAGTGGTAAGTCCTTCCTGGGTAGGTTCCAACTGTGGTGGTAGTTCGGTTAAAGACGCAGTGGTTAAATGGTAATCACCGTCTGAAGTTTACTGCAGTAAACGTGAACATGCACTGGCGATCCACAGGAACTTGATTGGAAGCAATGGAGTTGTCTGGGATGATTAGCTTAGGAAGATCTATAATCCTGTTCATTTTGAGAAGATTTGGATCAAGATTTAATGTAGTTGCTTAACAACCACATAAATTGGTCCAGAAGCAAGATGTGGATGATGCACTCATATGGTGAGTCCACTTGAGCTGAAATTTGGCAAAGCCTAATGATTTGATCATATAAAGATGCTGTAAATGTTTCATACCAATTGGATTCACCAAAATGGCACTTGCTTCACAAACATCTTTGCTGACCAGAAACTTGCAATAATTTTGGAGATCAAATGGCTCAATGAAATGATCCCAAATTTGGTGGAGAGATGTTATATAGGTATGAGAACAATCTGGTATTTTCTCAGAATTAATGAAGCAATATAAAATGCACTTGCTTCACAACCTGAAAATATTGCCAGAATCAAAGATTTGGTCCTGTGCTCACATCGACAATTGGATGGGGCTGCAAATGGGTGTAGGAGGTTAATATGAGCACATTAAGGAGTGTGCAAAATTTCAACTCATTTGGATAAACTTAGCTAGCACTTCCTTCACAATGCCTTCTGTCTGACAGAAAGTTTGAAAAATTGCTGAGGAAGATTGGCTAGGCAAATAAAGTTGAATTTTGGCATGAGGCAATTATTTGGACATAAGAGGATTCCCAAGAAGTTTGGGAGCAAAGAAGATTGGATAGGTGGCACTTCCTTCACAAAAAGCCACACTAGACAGAAATGAAGAATAATTTTTGGAGATTTATTCTTGGGCTAGGACAGGAAAGTTTGGGCATATTTGAGCAATATATGACCCAAAGGAATTATGACAATTATTTGGGAATTTTTGGATGGACAGAAATATAGGTTGCTTCACAACCTAGGGCAGATAGGGTTATTCCTTTAATAGAAAAAAGGAATATTCCTGAGAAAAAGAATTTAGGGTTTGGTCAAGGAGTGAAGTGACATGATCTTGGCATGGTTTTGAGAATGATGATCCACTTGGGAGAAGAAATGAAGATGATTTCCCTGGTGACAAGGCCACAGAACCACTCTAAAAAGAAAAACAGAGCAAAAACCAATAAATCAAAAAGAAAAAGAAAAGGGCCAAAAACCAGGCTGTTACAAACCTTCCCCCCTTAAAGAAATCTCGTCCTCGAGATTTGGTTGCTCAGGGAACAAGTATGACTTGAGGACACCGTTTCCAGCTCGGGTATCCTTTTTCCTTTATTTATTGTTCCCCCAAGAATTTCAGATGATTAACTTACCTTGCTCTGGGGTGGCTTGCTTCACCTTTCCCCAGATTCTGACGGTTCTTTGCTCATATACCAATTCCTTTTTACTGACGTTGATTCTCCATATCTGTGGTGATATCCAATGGATCTGAGCATAAATTTTCTCCTGGTCATGAAAACCTTTTTACTTCTGTCCAGGGGTTGCTTCAAATAAATGCAGGCCTTCTGGTTTCAATAAATGATGAGGATTAATCATGGCCATCTTCCAATGGGATCTGACTGCTCATAAGTGGTACTGACTTATTTTGATTCATTCCTTTGGCTCGAGCATGAGATATGTACCAAAGATTCGACTGCCTTTTGCCATGAGCAATATAACGGTGTATGGAGTTATGGCTGTGTCATACCTCAAATATTTACATCTTGAGACTGGCCCAACAGGGGGCTGACGGACAAATGCTTTTCCTGATAGACTGACTGTGTACTTGATTCCGTCGGTGAGTATATCGGGTCTGAGCTGATTGTTCGGCTTTTGATTTTCTCATTTTGTCGGTATGCCCATTTGGATTTTCCACACTAACCATTCCAAGCGGGTCAGCGGGATATGAAATTCTTGTAAAACAGAGTAGGCCTCTGAGAGTATGCCTTTGTGGACCCATATGGAATTACGCGCTCCAACTGATTTGGGTATCCGGACCCTGATGGTCGTGCAAAAATCATCATACCTTTGCTGTCGGTCTCACCCTTTAATGGTCATGATTTTCTTTGTTAGGATACCTTACTGAAATAACTTGGCCACACTTGTCCTTGATTCTTCGTATGACCAGGGACGTGATTAGTGCAATATTTTTGAAATTATTCCTTGCGCCTGTTTTCTGACCTGGGTCTGCACACATATGACATATATCCGGGGTTTGTAGCTGTACGGAGCTCATTGTTGAGGCCAACCATACAAGAAGGTTACAAGGTTTTAGGACATCTCCTTGTCAGTTGCGGGAATAATGACCTTGATGACCATTGTCAAGACTGTTGATTTTGTGATGTCATCCCAGATCTTGTCGATCCTTGTAATTCATGAGATGTATCTCTGCTTATTTTCCTTTGCCTGACTCATGAGGTTGTGGGATCCTTACTTTCCTTAGATATATCTGCTGGATCCTTGCCGCATCTCGTATGAGTGACTGATATGACTGGGGATACATGCTCACCATATATAAGAACCATATGCGACCAAACACTTCATTCTTGAAGAAGACACATGCCCTGACTGATTTGTGCTTCCGACAAAAATGTTGCGAGTCTGATTCTTGAGCGGTACTGCCATACATTGGCAACTCATCATATAACCTCTGAGGACGGTGTAAATGTATGATACTGACGCAGACTGAATGGCTTATGAGAGAAGCCATCCGAGTTGCTTGCTGAGGAAGACTTGTTAACTTCTGCTCAAATCTTTTGTCTGGGTATCGTGCAAAAGAAAGCTCTATAGCTTACCCACAAAACTTGGTCTGATTATTGTGCTGGAGAAGCCTGAGTTTCGTACTTGAGAAGCTTCTCCTCGGGTTTGCTTGTTGAGAAAAATTCATTTTCGTCGGTCAGAAGCTTTTACCGAGGTATCTTGCTGAGAAAGACCGGGTATCTTGGACCGGAAATTGTTCACATATCATGCTGAGGAAATTTGAGGAGCCTTGCATCATAAATTTCTTTCGATAACGTGTGGAAGAAGACTGAGTTCCTTACATCCAAAGCTTCATACTAATATGCAGACTGACATCTACACACCCACCCATACTATTCTGTGGCTGATTATTTGCATGAGAAAATTTGTTTGACTGTCTTCCTTGAGCATATCACCTTCTGACTTTATTTCAGATGATAACATATTTCAAGCATCATGCGTTGCTGAGCCAAAATTTTGTATATGATCCATACCTTCGACTAAAAATATACTGTTGATCTGGTACCTGACTTGCCTTGCTGCTGACTTGATCATTACTGCTGTGAGGATTTTGTACTGATGTAGACTTGAGTTATCAATACTGTTGTGAGGAGTGCACACTAATGCAAAATTGATTATTAGCCTCAAAATTAGATATTCCCCATTTCACTGCAGTTGGCTAAGAATTCCATTCTGTTTAGCTGAGTTTCCAAATATTTGAACTCCTTATTACTTCTTCGAGTCCGATGTTAGTTGATGAGCAACTCTTTATAGGGGAAAATAATGCAACACCGGGGCCCAAAAATAAAGAAGCAAAAGAAAAATCAACTAAACAAAAGCACACAACAACAATCAATACACACTCAAACAAAGTCACATAGTACTGCTAGTCACACAATATGCATGCCTACCTAAGCACACAAATCTCGCGGGATCTCCGGTTCTACGATCTAGCATGCTGTGACGATGTGCACGAGGATGAATAAATGTGTGGAACAATTGGTGTAAACAACGCTACACCAAGTGCTAGCTTAGCCAGGTAGCAACCTGGACTAGCTCGGAGGCGAGGACACACTCGGTAGTCATGTAGTGGGACACGGAGGTCGCACCCACATTATTATCAAGCGGACAGAAAAAGATCCGTACTTGCCCAATAAATAGGATAGCGGGGAAAAAACGGAGGCTGCTGACATTGCCCTTTCTTGATAACTAAGATCATTAAGGGTTGCCAACATGACAAAATGAAAGAGCGATTCGGGATAGAAGCATGTCCATCACCGAAACGATAGGCGGGGCTAAAAGGAGGATATCGGCGAGATACCTGAGCACCATTTTTGCAAACAGTGTCGGGATCACTTGGCATCACTCTGCTGGGACAGAAATGACACCAAACACCAAAGAACGAGCAAGAAAAGAAAACTGGATAAATGCAAAGGCTAAGCTGTAGTGGATCCGAACCGATGCCAGCTACACTCACCAGATAAACCGTTAGCAACAACTAATAAAGCTATATGCATGCTATGCAACAAACAAATGCAGCAATCAAGTGCAACAGACCAACTGGGATCTATACTACCGCATTCTAACGCTCGCGCGGGCTAGGGCGTCCTACAGCCAGACCTGGCTCTGATACCAAGCGTTGTGGCATCCCGGCTCAGAGAAACCGGAACGCCCCATATTCCAGCCCAGAGATCGAGGAGAAGTCTTCTGGAATACGGCACTGCTTAGCATAGAACAAACCAGCTTTCTATTATTACGCGAATATGAATACAAGGTCTCCGATATTACAATGAATAACATCGGCACGGAGACACTACGCCATCCTCAGTTGCTCTATGCAAGCAGCGGAACAACTCAAAGCAGCGGAAAACTTCTAGCAGCGGAACAATGACGACGGTGGTGAACTCCACTCCGCAGGGACTCTGGCTGGAACACTTATCCTAGCTTGCACGAACGGAATCCACGACAAGCAAACAAGCAATCAAATCTGACATGACCTGCAAACTGGCATGACACGCCAGGTCAGTACATTGAATGTACTTGCAAGCTCACAATAACCAGAAGCATTCAAGACAAACAACAGCATGGCAATTACAGGTTAAGCAGGAACTATCATGAGGTCATCAGGATAACATGGCATGAACAACATGAACATGATACAGCTAGAACAATATGAGCACGGCATGAACATATAAACCTGATGATACTATCATGCAACATGATAACGTTATATGCACCACTTATTCTGCTCGGGTTACCTCATAACCTTCACATGCATTACTTACCAATCTCGGACATCACACGATCATCTTAGGATCAAATCAAGCTTGGTATAAACAATACCGTAGTAATCATTAAATGACCACAAGGAGCTTGATCTTTACCCACGATTCTCGCACAACATCACAAATATCCAACAACTCGGTATCCTCGATACCATGGTGATCATTCACGGATCACAAAACGGAACCACTCTTGGTTCAACGGGTTACCTCGTAACCAAACGGTGATCATTCCGGCGATCACAACCATGACCAACACTTGGTCTCAAACGGTGATCTTTTCGGCGATCACAACCAACTTATCTCATCACAAACCGTGGTTGTTATTAAGCACATTATTATTATTATTATTATTATTACTATTGACCCATAGTGTGACCGACACGAACTGGGCCCTTATCCGCGGGCACGGCTATCGATAGATTTAGTATACACTCTGCAGAGGTTAGTACACTGTACCCACACCCGGAACCCATGGCCGCGCACTCCCATTCGGGTGGACCAACGGCGTTCTGACAAAACCGTCCTACTGCCATGACACTCTCCCGGCCACTCCAACTCACTCCCCACTGGGCTAGTCCTGGGTGGCCCCGTGTCTACCAAAGACACCAACGGCCACCATCGTGGCAAAAACGGTCCCAAACGGGGACAAACTGGTTATAACAACAATGGGCACACAAGGTTATGTCTGCTTACCGGGCCAGGGTACCGCACGCCCATAACCTTCCCTCGTTGGAGGCACCGGCGAGAGGCACGACAATAGACCCAGTTAGGACCTTCCCATAGAGGCAAGCATGGTTGCACTGGTCAGCTCGATATGGTGGCACCATGACTCAGCAAACAGTTGTTCAAGTTTAATTTAATCCGGTTACTTGAATGCAAATATGTTGAGCCATGATAAAATAACATGATGCAAATTACAATGCATGAACATGATATCAACATAAGCATGGAGGTGCAACATAACTATTAACCATATCAACAATGAATCATATCCAACTGAGCATGGCATACTGAATAGCATGAACATCACAAGTACATACTTCTCAGAAACATAGCATGACCACTAGCATCAATAATAAATATCATGCAAGAACATATCAACAATGCCATCATGCAAGCATTTAACCAACTGGATACAATGGAACATGCATAACAACGGTACTCAGGACAGACGGCAGTCATGCACCGAAGACCATCAGCAACATCAACATGTACTACTAGCAAGCATAAGCATATGAAAGGAATACTAGCAACTAGCAGGGCATGATAACCAGGTGCATAACAACATAGCAAGAAAGTAAGCACTAACCCAGAAGCATTACCGAAACAACGATACCCATATTTTAAACAAGCAAACATTTAATAAATATTCAAGTTGAAAACCATGGCTACTGCATGACTATCATGCAAGTAGGTATTGTGGTTAGCCTGGGGTGGAAGAAATCACCAGGACAAAGTGCGAGAAGCTTGCGCAAAGAATCGCCGGAAAATGTTCTCTCTCAGAGGGGGCTGATTTAGCGCAAGGGCAAAATGGTCATTTTCTGAATGTTAACACATGGTGAAAATGATACCAACAGAATGGGCTCGACGAGACGAAGAAGTGGGCTTTGGAATCACCTCAAACGGAGTTGCGAGCAAAAAGTTATAGCCTGACGAAGTTCAGGGACCAATCTATAAAAAGAATCTCTACAAACAGGCCCCTGAGCTGAAAAACAGAAAACGTATTCTCAGGTAATACGTCTTCCGAACGGAAAAAGCGCATTTTTGGATAAAGCAGAGGCAGAATACGCTTACTTCACGCGAAAACGTACTTTCTGAAGTACGCTTCCTCTTAACCACGTGGACAGTGGCGGGGCCGGGCGTGGGGTCGCTGACGTGTGGGTCCCGCTGGGTGGGGCCCGTCACTTATCCACATCGGCCGACCGGGTCAACGCGCGCAGAGGCGGGACCGGCCGCCTGGGTCGTTGCCAGGTGGGGTCGGGGAAAGACGCGGGGCCTGCCTGGCTCCTGTCTCCTTCTTCCTCTCGCTGGCCCGACCGAAGCAGAGGACGGGGCAGGGGAGGGGCGACGCCGGCGATGGTCCGGGTAGCTCCGGCAGTCTCCGGCCGAGCTCCGGCCACCGGCGGATGCGGGAGGCAAAGCCGCACCCAACTAGGGGTCCACGAGCGTCGGGGAAAGTGCAGAGCGGCCGTGGCTCGTGGAGGCGGAGAACAAGGGGCGGCGGCCGGACTTGAGTAAGCACGGCCACAAGGGCTCCGGCGAGAAGAAGATGGGGTGGGGAGGATCTCCGGCGTGTGGGTGAGCCGCCGGTGGAGAAAGAAGGAGGGGAGAGGCTCGGGCTTGCTCGAATTCGAGCAGAGGCCGTCAGCGGCATTGGGGACAGAGGAGGGCGAAGGGGGCGGTTCAAGCTCCGGGAAGTGGCTAGGCGAGGCTGTGGGAGTGAGGCGAGGCTGGTGGTGAGGTCGAACGCGCTCGGGGAGGGCTATTTATAGCCGGGGCGAGGGGCACGGCCTCGAGTGTCGCCGCTCGCGCTCGGCCAAGGCTCTGGCGACGGCAGCGATCACGGGGAGGCTCGGGAATGTGACGAGGGAGAAGCGGACGCGCTACAGAGGCACACAGGGCAGGAGGGGCCGAGGGGCGCAGGGGAGAAGCGGCCGAACGCCTTAACTGCTCGGTCGGCCACAGTGCGCCCGTGGGCGCGCGGCGACGAGCACCGACGGAGAAGCTGCCGGAGGGGGGGTGGCTCCAGGAGGATGGTGATGATGAGGGCCAGCTGCTGGACACGCTCACGCGCGCGAAGCCGACGAGGGGGAGAGGGGCCCGACCAAGAAGCCATCCAGGGCGCGGCCAACAGCAGCAGAGCACGCGCACTGTTATGCCATTAATGCGGTCACCGCATGCACTGGCATGTAGCGGGGAGGATGGACTGGAACGGGTTGTCTAGTGGTAAGTCCTTCCTGGGTAGGTTCCAACTGTGGTGGTAGTTCGGTTAAAGACGCAGTGGTTAAATGGTAATCACCGTCTGAAGTTTACTGCAGTAAACGTGAACGTGCACTGGCGATCCACAGGAACTTGATTGGAAGCAATGGAGTTGTCTGGGATGATTAGCTTAGGAAGATCTATAATCCTGTTCATTTTGAGAAGATTTGGATCAAGATTTAATGTAGTTGCTTAATAACCACATAAATTGGTCCGGAAGCAAGATGTGGATGATGCACTCATATGGTGAGGCCACTTGAGCTGAAATTTGGCAAGGCCTAATGATTTGATCATATAAAGATGTTGTATAAGTTTCATACCAATTGGATTCACCAAAATGGCACTTGCTTCACAAACATCTTTGCTGACCAGAAACTTGCAATATTTTTGGAGATCAAATGGCTCAATGAAATGACCCCAAATTTTGTGGAGAGATGTTATATAGGTATGAGAACAATCTGGTATTTTCTCAGAATTAATGAAGCAATATAGAATGCACTTGCTTCACAACCTGAAAATATTGCCAGAATCAAAGATTTGGTCCTATGCTCACATAGACAATTGGATGGGTCTGCAAATGGTTGTAGGAGGTTAATATGAGCACATGAAGGACTGTGCAAAATTTCAACTCATTTGAATAAACCTAGCTAGCACTTCCTTCACAATGTCTTCTGTCTGACAGAAAGTTTGAAAAATTGCTGAGGAAGATTGGCTAGGCAAATAAAGTTGAATTTTGGCATGAGGCAATTATTTGGACATAAGAGGATGCCCAAGAAGTTTGGGAGCAAACAAGATTGGATAGGTGGCACGTCCTTCACAGAAAGCCACACTGGACAGAAATGAAGAATAAATTTTGGAGAATTATTCTTGGGCTAGGACAGGAAAGTTTGGGCATATTCGAGCAATATATGACCCAAAGGAATTATGAGAATTATTTGGGAATTTTTGGATGGACAGAAATATAGGTTGCTTCACAACCTAGGGCAGACAGGGTTATTCCTTTAATAGAAAAAAGGAATATTCCTGAGAAAAAAATTTAGGGTTTGGTCAAGGAGTGAAGTGACATGATCTTTGCAAAGTTTTGAGAATGATGATCCACTTGGGAGAGGAGATGAAGATGATTTCCCAGGTGACAAGGCCACGGAACCACTCTAAAAAGAAAAATAGAGCAAAAACCAATAAATCAAAAAGAAAAAGAAAAGGGCCAAAAACCAGGCTGTTAGAGAGCCTTATAAAGGACGAATAAGGGATTACAAGTAGGGTTACAATGATATACTTGACTTATGGCCGTGCCACAAGATAACATTATTTTTGTTGCATGATATTATAGGCTAGCCTTGAGCTAAGCAGATATGTAATGTTAGGAGACTGGATCTGCGATGTAATACTAGGATATATCTTGGTATTTCATCGTGAACTGTGCGTACTAGCTATTGATCCATGGACTATCATAGAAAGCGTAGAGATTCATGTTTCTTATCAGGCACCGGGTTGTCACACCTATGGATCCTAGTCCATTCTTATTTCATTGCTTTCAACCTTGATCACATGCTCTTTACAAATTATTTCTTTTTCCTTGTAGCTACAATATTCCATACACAATGCTAGTAAGACTGGAAATCTTGCTAGTTTCCTTGGGGACCAAGACAATATTGTACTTGTGTGTGCAAATACCTATCATTTGTTGCATTGCAGGCTCCTACTAGTTCAATAAACTTTATGGTCATCCACTTTGAGGGAAAATTGTTACTTGCTACAATACAAGCACTTACACTTGGGAAGCCAACACCTTCCTAGTTGAAAGGAAGCATATACCATCCCTGCATTCGCGTCTGTGGCTTCCCAGCTGCTGCTGGTCGTCCCCTCCTGGTCAAGGATCGAGCTCCCCATCTTCGTCCCAACTTGAAATGGTTCGCGCTACTCCTTTCTAGCCCCATCCTGACACTGGCGGAGCAACGAAAACGTGTCCAACTCGTCTGAGGCGGCCGGCCGAGTAGCCAAACACATGCAATCCCTCTCGATGGCCGGTCATTCTCACGTGACACGTCTAGAGGCGGCGACACATCCAACTCTTCTATGGTGCCCATGTTGTCCTCCCTTGAGGATGAGCAGGTGGTCCGTGACATCCTCTGACGCTCCTTGACCATGAAGGAGTCCACCGTCTGTCGTGGCCAAAAGGGATAGAGGCCTCACAACGTGAAGCTAAAAATCCTGCTTGAGCCAAAAGCGCTCGCCGAAGAACAAGCTTGCGCCACCCGAGCCCTTGCAGGACTGTAGGAGGAAGAAGAAGAGGACTCCGATGACGACTCCAACGCTTTCAACATTCACCTCTACTTCGCAAAATGCTAGTGAAGTATTTTTTAGTAAGTGTCCTACTTCTATATTCTATGTGGTATGTCCGATGAACTATGCGTTCTTATGAACTTTTGTATGAGCTATATTATATATTGTATAAACCATGTCCGATGCCCTATGAATGTGTTGTGTGACATAGCGTGCGATGCTCATGCACGATGCATGAAAATGGGGGTGAGAAGGGGAAGATGATTTGTAGCACACATCCCCTTTTCTTTTGGCTTTTGATTTTTAATTTTTCTTATCTTTCGAACCAAAAGTCTAAATTAAGTTTCATTTGCATATTCGTATTTCTGTGACGAATGCTTTCAAATTAGATCCATTTTGAATCGCTTTGACGAGTTCTTAAAACTTTATTAAGTTTTAACTTTTGAAACTTGGTACGAGCAACCGACAAAATCATAAGTTTCAGAACATGCAACCAACAAAATCATAAATCTGAGCAACTAAGTTTTAAAACTTGTTGTGCTCTCGTGTGTGAACTAACGACTTTGTGGATCATGAGGCAATCGGGCGGCCGACACGGCTGGGCTATTGTTGTGTGCGCATCCTACGAGTTTTCCAGTGAGATGGGAGAAATGAGAATTACCGTTGGAGAGGACAAATGGGGCTCAGTCCTCCTATCCGCGAACATACGGGAACATTTTTTGTTAGAAGGGAGAGAGATTGGTGGAATAGTTTATTGTATTGCTTGAGCCTTGTGGGCATATATATAGGAGTACAATGACCAACTTGGAGTACAAGACAAGGCAGGACCAAATCCTAGTCTATCCTATACTTCCTAATAATCATATACTCAACAGCCCCTGCAGTCACAACAGTAGGGACGCAGGCGGTGAGACTGGAGAAGAATCCGAAGGCAAGCCGACGGACACGCCCCCACAGTCGTAATGGTTGATCCATCGTAGGAGTCGTGGCTGGAGTGGAAACCGACGAGGTTGCTCAAGCAAGGCGGTAGCCCTTTGTGCCATTTGTCAAAGTAGCCAAGAGCATAGGGTAGTGTAGCCGTGGTCGAGGTAGCCGTGCGAAGAACGCCATGGTCGATGTCGAGGCGGGGTAGCCGGTGTCGAGGATGTCGCCGTGGAGCCGCGGGCGTAAGGAGGCGCTGAGTTAGTCATGGGCGCAGTGGTGTCGAAGTAGTGTGCGCCGGGTAGAGGACAGTGTTGACGAGGCGTCGCACCGGCTTTGCCAAACCCGGGGACACGTCATAGACGAAGGCATGCGTCGGTGTTGCCAGCATTGGGCATGCGTAGACGGATGAAGACGAAGTTGACAAAGCGTTGCACCAGGCTTGCCAGGCCCGGGGGCACGTCGTGGACGAAGGCACGCATCAGTGTTGCCAGCACCGGGCATGCGTAGATGAGAGACCTACACGAGCTGTACGCCATGTCGAGGAGTCGGAGGGGACAACAGAGAAGGAGACTCGACGATGGTTGTGGCGCCAATCAGCATGGGGCCGATGTCACCAATGGTGGTCGGAGTAGACGAAGTGGTCATGGAAGATGACGGCAACGCTGGCGACGGGCTGGTGCTGGACGAAGACGAAGGAGGTGGACGGGCGGTGGTGGCGGCTATAGGGGTAGCGGCGGTGCCCTGATGGCGGCGGCGACGCAAACCGATCAAGTATAGATTGGAAAACCAAAAAAACACCGATCAAGGTGGCCGGCGGGAGAGAGAAAAACCCAGAGCAAAGGCTTGCGAAAAAGACTCTCTAGGGCAGCCGACCAACACGACCGATGGAGGAACCCTAGATACGGGTGGCGCGGCCCCCGGCGGCGGTCATGGAGGCCGACCACCCCGGGGGCGGCGCGCGTCGGCTAGGGTTTGGATCGGTTAGGCTGATGCCGAAGGGATAGAGAGATTGGTGGAATAGTTGATTGTATTGCTTGAGCCTTGTGGACACACACACACACACACACACACACACACACACACACACACACACACACACACACACACATATATATATATATATAGGGCTGGACTATTCTGTTACCCGTAACAGAATAATATTCTGTTACCCCCCGGCCCTATATAGGGGCGACGCGCCTACACAGTAGAATCCCCCCGAGCCAGCCCGAACCCAACCCGCCTTCTTCCGCCGGAGGCAGCCGTCGCGGGCGAGCGAGTGACAGCGGCAGCCGGAGCAAGGGAGCCCTCGGCGCCGTGACAGGCCGGCGACGGATCCCCCACCGCCAACCCCTTCCTCGCCGGGATCCTTCGCCGGGGCCGTGATCCACGCCAGCCGCCAACCCCTTCCTCGCCGGGATCCTTCGCCGGGGCCGTGATCCGCGCCAGCCGCCTTCCTCCCTCGCCGGGATCCTTCCCCGTGGCCGTGATCCGCGCCAGCTGCCTCGCTCCCTTGCCGGGGCTCCTTGCCGGTCCCGTGATCCATGCCTCCTGTCTCCCTCCCTCGCCGGGGCTCCTTCGTCGGGGCCGTGATCCCCGCCAGCAGCTGCCTCCCCGGACCTCATCGCTAGACATCCACCACAAGCAGGAGTGCCGTCGTCTCCTCAAGCTCCTTGCCTGCATCAATGGCACCGCCTCCCAAGAACATGCCAGTACGCCGCCCATGAGAGGAAGGAGAAGAAGTCAGATCCGAGAACATGCCATTGGAGGTGATGTCTGCTTCCCACACTATTTTTTCTCAAAAATTGAAGCAGTTCAAAAAACCTTTTCATGTCTGGGTTTTCCTGAAGAAAAATGACACGTTTGTGTTTAGTTCATCAGTCCTGCAATGAAGAAGGCTCAGTTTAAAAATTGCACACACTATGATCTGCCTACATGTTACACTATCAGATTCATCAGTACTAGATGTGTGCTGCATCAGTGACACATGTTCCTATGATGCAGAAGCAGATGGAACATTGCAAAATGCTTGCATCAGTTCATTACACCCCTGCCACTTGATGCACAGTTTGGATGTCGAGGTTACTGTCAGTACCTCTAATATGCTAGCTTCAGTTCAAGCCAAAAAACATAGACTTATGCATCAGTCCAAGTAGCTACTAGGCTTTATATAAGGTTCATCTACCAC